>PITA01030438.1:0-16509 GCA_004023965.1 Spilogale gracilis | reverse complement strand
GGAGTGGGCTTGTCCGAGGCTGGCGCTGGACAGCCCCGGGGCCTCGCTGCGGGGTGGGGGAGAGACGCCCTCCGCTGCCAGGGAGTCCGGGAGCGGGGACACGAACCTGCCCAGGCCCCGGCTGCCCTAATGCGTTTTCCCACCGGATCCTTGGATCCCGACTCTTTTCGGGGAAGACGCGCTTCCCCTGGGAAATCAGAAAACACAGACTTTTCCTCTGATCCCGGAGGATCCCCTGAAATTCTATTGCAGTACAGACGGGGCTTCCCCCAGGGCTGGGGCAGGGGTGGGGGCGGCGTCTCCCTGGCCCTGCGGGGGTCTCCTTAGTGCGTGCGCCTCGGGGGCCCCGCCCTCTGTCACAAGATAGGACCAATCGGTTCATATCTCTCTGCGGGGGTTTACCGATCCTGGCTTATTTTCCTTAGGAGATTTTTACGTTTTTGTGGCAATGGTAAAGCGCTCTTTCCTGTGAACTGCTTTCACTTTCATTTCATTGGCAGGAACGAGGACCGGAGGGGGGGTCCCTGCTGGGTGCGGCTGGAACCCCGAGAAGGGACAGAACACCAGCCTCTGCCCTCTACTCACACCAGACACGCGGCTTAAAGTACGTGTCCCTTCCAAAATGTCCATCTATCGATACATTGATTGGCTGTGGCTCGTGCACCTCGGAGGTGTCCAGGTTCCCGTGTGAGCACGCCCGTGGCCCGCCGGCAGGGCTGTGCACTCGCGCCGGCGTCCGCTGCCCGGGGCCTCACCGCCCAGAACCTCGAGGCCCGGCGGGGCGGCTGTTGGCTTTCATCCAGCTCCTCTCCGCTTTTGCTCCCTGTCCCTCCCGCCCCTGGGCCACGCGCCCTCCCGGGCCCGCCGGCTTACCTCCAGGGGCTCCCCTTGACCCTTGCGGGGGAGGGGCTCCAGGGCCATGTGGCCTGAGCATCAGTGAGCCACACAGACTCCTTTCCAAGGGACCTCCTCTTAAGAAAGACAGACAGGAATGCAAACAAATAGTTAAACACCATGTGAAGGTCTGTTCATTAGAAACATGTATTCAGTATACACGGACAGAGCAATGAACCACAGATGCTTCCAGAGGTGTGTAGCTAGAGGGACGGCCCGTGGAGCCGTGGGTGAGCCACAGTCTCTAGGATAAACCGGCTCCCAGGGCAGGCCTTGGGGCCCACGAGCCTTGGTGGGGGCGTGACAGGCACAGGGGGATGTAGGTGCTAAGGGGGGTGGCCCTCTGGGGCATTGGCAGCTGCTTCCTGAGCGGGGCAGGACTCCCAAGGAAGGGACACCTGACCCTGGGCTCCTATCCGTTAAAGATGCTCTGAGAAGTCCCGAGGCTAGAAGAGTTATTCTGCATAATACAAGCTCTAAGCATTTCACGCGCTCATCAGATTCTTGGTGTGGTCCGAGTGTCTGTGCTGTGCCCCATCCATGTCCTGAAGCCCCCCCCCCCATGTGAGGGCGCAGGGAGAGGCCGTCCCCCAGGCCCCAGGCGCTCTGATCTGGGACACCCAGCCCCCACACCGTGAGCGGTGCATTTCTGTCCCCCGAAGCCTGCACTCGGTGGGCTGTGCTCAGAGCAGTCAGAGGGATGAAGACGGTACTTTTCCAAACCCTGACATCAAATTCAGGGCAGAAGGACAATAAAAGCTATTATTTGGAATTTGATCCTAAAAATAAGATTTGCTCCATGCAGCCGTTTTCAGCTTTGTCCCACCGACGCTGGCCAGATGTTGACCAAATCCCAGGGATGTGGCGGACGGCCAGGGCGGGGTGCAGAAGGGAAGACAGCCCACCTGCACGCTAGCGGCACACTCCCCTTCCTCACGTACCCCAGGATGCACTCTGACTGCCTCACGCTGCAAACCTGGGGGCCCAGCCTCGGACTCTGGAGTCTACACCTTCAAGTGTCATTAGCCCCGAGACACACATTTTAAACGCAGTAGCGTCACATTCATAAGCCCTCTTGAATGTGAGCAGACTCATCCCAGGGCCGGCAGACGGTGACACAGAGACCCAGGCCTGGGGTGCAGGCCCCGGCTCGGCTCAGGCACAGCTCAGACGCCCCTCTCCTCGGTGCTGCTGACTCCGATTCTGAAGCCTTTGCTGGTCGTGGGGCAGAAAAAGGAAAGGTGGATCCGAGCCCTTCCTTCTGTCTTCCCATCTGCTTTTTCCACCCCCTCCCTTTTATTTCCTAAACAAGCTAAGAGTTTTTATAATTCATCACCTGGCTGACAGATGAGTTCTGCTAGAGAATATTAGAAAATGTCTCAAATCTCATATATATGCTAATGGTATGCCGAGACTGGTCGGCGGTGTGCTGGAGTTTTAATCTGTCCTGGCCGGCGTGGAGAGTGGCGGAGACAGTCACCGCACCCGACAATTTATGATCAAGCAGCTGAATTGTGAAGGAAGAGGACATGCAGAAAGGGAGAGTAATTTTCTGATTTAACAGCGTTGTTACTACAAATAAAGAAATCTTGATTTTGACTGCACTCGACATTAAATGAGTTTGGTGTGGCCTGTGCCGGATTTTTCATTTTCCAGATCCGTAGAAAGTGCCCTGCTTAGATACAAGTGACAGATAAGAAGATGGTTGCATATGGAAATCAAATGTGTATAATAAAGCCATCTTCTGTTTATTAAATAAACACATGTAGATTACTTCTTTGGAGGAGGCGCTGATAATTCTTCTTTGTGTTCCCCTTTTTTTGCAAGTCACAAAGAATCTTATTTAACAACCACGAATGCTGGATCTAGGCTCTTCAGTTTATTACCTTCTCACCATCCAGGGGGTTCGGCATCTGAAATTTACAGCTGACATTTTACTTTGTCTCTCCAGGCCCTGCTTCTGTGTATTATTTTCGTACATCATGGGGAGCGGCACCATAATTTTGGAAGACGCACCATTAAGTTGTGTCTCGCTGATATTTCCATTAGAGAAGTGGTAGGATGGACCAAGAGGACAGGAATGCTCGTCTGAGAAGTGAGGGAAGCTCAGCCAAGCCCCCCCGTGCCAGGCCACAGGAAGGCAGGATGCGTAGCTTGGGGTCCCCTGGGAAGACTATCTGAGCGGGACCGGTGGAAAGAAGGGGTGGCTGAGTCAACACCCCACAGGGTCTCATTGGAGCTAACTGCCCCGCAGCGTGCCCAAGTGACCCGAGAAGTCATTTTGGCCAATTGAAGGTGGGGGCAGGTGTGTTCCAGCTGCAGAAGGCGGTCTCCAGGGCCGGGGGGAGCGAGCCTGTTGGGAGGAGGGGAGCATGTTGGCCTGAGCTCCTTGCTTTCCTAGGAGATGCCTGTCAGCGAAAGTGCTGGGTCTGCATTCCTGGATTGGCTGACTGACATTTTCTTGATGTCAAAGCTACGGTCCAGGTTGGGTTCAGTTAGGGTTCATGTCAGTGCCAAAATGAGGCTCAAAAGCACAAAGCCCTTTGCTTTTCTTCAGGTTTCCATGTAAACTTAGTTTCTCAAGCATAAAAATAACTTCTATTTCTTCTCACACCACTACCAGCTTTACATTTTTTTAGCTATCATCTTGCCATGATCCATTCACCTATTATCTCTGATCTATCTGTCATATACATATCTCTCTATCCATCCATCCGACTCTCCACCTATCATCTATGTATCATTTGTTTTGCTTAGCTCACTTTGTTTTCTTTCTTGGCTTGGACATAAACAGCCTCGTCTCTCCCCGGTCTGGTAAGGAACACAGCAGGCGAGTATCTGCGACGCCTTCTGCTACTGCAAGTTCTGCTGGCGGTTAAGTCAGCCTGACGCCGGGCTTCTCAGCCGGAGGTGGCTTTGCCCTCTCCCCCAGCCCTAGGGTCCTCAGCAATGTCTGGAGACAGTGTGGATTGTCCAAACTGGGGGAGGCAGTGGAGGTGTTACTGGCATCTGGTAGGTCAAGGTCCCCCAACAGGGAGAGTTGGCACGAATCTACAAGGACAGTAGGGTAGGGACACCCGGGCTGACGCAGGACAGAGAGCAGAGGGTGTAGTCAGATGAAGAGTTGACAGCTTGATCCTGAAGGTCAGAGACGGGCATTCAGCACCCTGAGCCCCTTCCAGCTGTGTGAGCATGGGAGACTGTCTCCTGTCCTCTTCCTAGCTCCCGGGCCAATAAGCAGATGGGACCGGGGTGTTTTCTGCCCCATTCCCTCTTTCTGGTCGTATGTGTCCCAGGACTGGTGTTGGAGTCTGATGTGGGCGCTGGAGATACACTGGCCCTCCCGGGTGGTGGATGAGTGGGCGAGAGAGGGCAGGGGAGCTGGCTGGCTGGCAGCCACGGTGGCAAGTGTCGAGCCCAGGTAAGCTGGGTAACAATGGGACACTGACCTTGAAGTTTCAGGCCCAAACCAGCCACCAACTGGGAACACCTTGAGAAGATATTGTAATTTTTAAAAGTTTTTATTTAAATTCCAGTGTAATTAACACACAGTTTTGTGTGTATTATATAGTGACTCAATGCTTCCACACAACATCTGATGGTCATCATGACAGGTGCACTCTTAAATCCCCATCACCTGTTTCACCGACTCCCCAGCCCCTCTCCTCTAGTCACCACCAGTATGTGTGTTCTCTATAGCTGAGACTCTGTTTCTTGGTTTCTCTTTCTCTCTTTTGTTTTCCCTTTGCTCATTTATTTTGTTCCCTGAATTCCACATGAAATCATATGGTATTTGTCTTTCTCTGACTGACTTCACTTAGCTCCATCCACATGGTCGTAAATGGTAAGATTTCATTCTTTTTGATGGCTAAGTAATATTTCATCGGGTATATCTATCTATCTATCTATCTATCTATCTATCTATCTATCATCTATCTACCTACACCACATCTTCCTTGCCCATTCTTCTGTTGATGGACACTTGGGCTCCTTTCATAATGTGACTACTTTAGATAATGCTGCTATAAATGTTGGGGTAAATGCATTCTTTGAATCAGTATTTTTGTATCCTTTGGGTAAATATGTAGTTGTGTGATTGCTGGGTCATAGGGTAGCTCAATTTTGAACTTCTTGAGGAGCCTCCACACTGTTCTCCAGAGTGGCTGCACCAGCTTGCATTCCCAGCAATAGTGCTCGAGGGTTCCTCTTTTTCGGCATCCTCGCCAACACCTGTTGTTTCCTGACTCGTTAATTTTAGTCATTTTGCCAGGTGTGAGGGGGTATCTCACTGTGGTTTTGATCTGCATTTCCTTGATGCTGAGTGATGATGAACATCTTTTCATGTGTCTGTTACTCATCTGGATGTTTTCCTTGGAGGCATGTCTGTTCATGTCTTCTGCCCATTTCTTAGCCAAATGATTTGTTTTTCGGGTGCTGAGTTTGATAAATTCTTTCTAGATTTTCGGATACTAACCTTTTATCAGAAATCTCATTTGCAAATATCTTCTCCCATTCCTTGGGTTGCCTTTTAGTTTTGTTGATTGTTTCACAGAAGCTTTTTATTTTGGTGTAGTTCCAATAGTTTATTTTTGTTTTTGTTTCCCTTGCCTCAGGAGACAAATGTAGAAAGAAGTTTCAAAGTCTCATGTTAAAGAAGTTACTGCCTTGTTCTCTTCTTCTTTTTTTTTTTTTTAAAGATTTTATTTATTTGACAGAGAGAAGCACAGCCAGAGAGGGAACACAAGCAGGGGGAGCGAGAGAGGGAGAAGCAGGCTTCCCGCCGAGCAGGGAGCCCGATGTGGGACTCGATCCCGGGTCTCCAGGATCATGACCTGAGCCGAAGGCAGTCGCTCAACCAACTGAGCCACCCAGGTGCTCCGCCTTGTTCTCTTCTAGGATTTGATGGTTTCTTATCTTACATTTGGGTTATTCATTCACTTTAAGTCTATTTTGGTGTATGGTGCAAGAAAGTGTAACATCTCGTTCTTCTGCACGCGGTGGTCCAATCTTCCCAACGCCATCTGTTGAAGAGATTGTCTTTTTTTCCAGTGGACATTCTTTCCTGTTTTGTCGAAGATGAGTTGACCATAGAGTTGAGGGTCCATTTCTGGGCTCTGTATTCTGTTCCATTGACCTATGTGTCTGTTTTTGTGCCAGTACCATGCTGTCCTGATGATGACAGCCTTGTAATAGTGCTTGAAGTCTGGAATTGGGATGCTGCCAACTTTGGTTTTCTTTTCCAGCATTCCTCTGGCTATTCAGGGTATTTTGTGTTTCCATACAAATTTTAAGATAGTTTGTTCTGGTACTATGAAATATACTGGTGGTGTTCTGATAGGGACTGCATAAAATCTGTAGATTGCTTTAGGTAACATAGACTTTTTAACAATATTTGCTGTTCTAATCCACAAGCAAGGAATGTCTTTCCATTTCCTTGGGTCCTCTTCGATTTCTTGTATCAGTGTTTTATACTTTTCAGAATAAAGATCTTTTACCTCTTTAGTTAGGTTTATTCTTAGGTATCCCATGGTTCTGGGGGCGATTGTAAATGGGGGTGATGCCCTAATTTCTCTTTCTCTTGCTTCCTTATTGGTGCATAGAAGAGAAGACATTGTGCTCTTTATTTGTGCCACCTTATTTCTCTGTCTGGATCTCATCTTCATCTCTCTTTTAGAAGCTATTTATTTCAGGAAACACTATTCTTTTTGTATGGCTCTAATGAGCTGCTGGAGGCATTTATAGTTGTGAGCTTTTATTTTTGGAGGGAGAAGAAATTGCTTCTTAAATCTACAAAGTGAAAGCACACCAACATGCTGGAACAGATACCTAGAACAAGTTTTGTTTCGTGTGCTAGGGGCTGTGCGTGTGGTTTAGAAACTCTTCTTTGTTTCCAAGCCAGGGAAACACAGCTGAGGGCATCCAAAAATATTTCTGTTTGCTATTTGGGGATGTGAGGATGTGATTTTTCTGCTGTGCACGCCTGTCTTTCCAGGGTCAGCAGACCTGGGAGGTGTGAGGCTGGCAGGGGGGCTGGGCGGAGAGGTCTCAGCCCCAGGGGCCGGTCCCAGCGTCAGGCCAGGCCCAGGGAACCGCTGGCTCCAGCGTCCCTCTGCAATCCTGGAAAGCCTGACAGCGTGGGTCCCCTCCGGCGCATGGACGCCCCTCGTGCCCGCCTTCTTGCTTGTATTTTCCTTATTCGGTCAGTCCCATCTGGACAAGGCGGGGAGCCTGTCCAGGGCTCCCTGGGTCCCAGCAGACAGGGCTCCATTCCGAGATAATAACTTTCTCCTTCTCTTCTTGTGTTTAAACGAGCACGGCATTTATTCTTGTTTTAAAAATAGCATCTCTTGACTCTTTAGAGTTCAGAGGAAAGCGTAAAAATAGAAGTAACAACACATTAGTATTTTCATTGGGGTAAATACTAATTTTCTTCTATTTCTTTCTATAAAATAGAAGCATAAACATCATTAAAGTCAGAACATACTCAAGTGAGCATTTGGGTATCACATTTCATTTAGTATCATGATAGCACTATTTTCCTAGGTTATACTTATGCTTAAAATAATTGCAAATTCCTTAATTGGCTGAATATTCTGTAATCTGTCTAGCTGCCTCAACATTCTCAGATTTAATTTGTTACAAGTTTCCTCTCTGAGGATGAGACGCGGGTGCCCATCTAGGAGTCCGGCCCGGCTGCTTCGTGTTGGGACCATCAGAAGCAGAGACAGGAGGCCTGGGAGTGGTGCTGATGCTGGCGGCGGGGGAGGTGTGCCCAGAGCTGGGCATGACCGTGCTGGGAGTCCCGGTCATAGACCCCGGAGCCCTGACATCTTTCCAAGTGCGGTCCTGGCGCCAGGGTTGTGTCCCCCACCCTCCAGCGAGGGCTCCTGTGACTGCAGAGGGGCAATCCCACCCTGGAGGGGAGGGGAGGACGGGCTTGCCTGGTCGGAGGCGCACCTGCCGCACCCCGAGGGACCGCGGCCGCCCCCTCAGCTCCCGGCCTCCTCTCTGCCCCTTCCTTCCCAAGCTGCTGCTGCTTTGGGACCCACATGTAAACGTTTTGGGGCCTTCCAGATGGGGCGCATACCCCGCATCTGTGAGGCTGGCCTATGGCCTCAGGGCCCCGTCCCGGCTTTCTGCATGTGCGACCTTTTTGGCTTCCCTGTGCCCCTCCTCACCCCCGAATCTGCCCCAGCACCCTGCATTCGGGCTGGTGGGTCCTTTCTGGGGAGAGGGTTAAGCCGCATGAGCGTGCAGGAACACTGGCCCACAGTCGGCCCGGCCTCGCCCTTCGGAACCCACCTCCTTGTTGGTGCGAGAAGTCTGCGGGCTCCCAGCTCCTGCTCTCTCACCGGGCGCTCAGCAGAAACAAGCACAGACCAAACTAAATCAGATAAACCGGACCGCTTGTTAGAAGGCCCCGCCGCTCCCGCGTGGTCGGGGTGGAGGGCCGCGCGAGCTCGCCCCAGCCCTGCGGGGTCGCCGAGCTGTCCGTGTGCCCAGCCTACGCTAGTCCTGGGCTCAGATTCTTCACCCGCCAAGAAGCCCATCTGTTCCCCACACTTGCCTTCTCCCTTGTGCTGACTCTTTTCTCTCAGTGGAAGGAACCTCCTATCGCGTCTCACGTATGGAACCCAAGGAATCGAGCCGCTGTTGGTTTCGGCTCATCTCCTGTGCCCCCCACCGGGCGAGACGCGGGAGCCATGGTGCCTTCTGCCCTCCCCTCGGCCCCAAGCCTCCCCGTGTGGCTTCCCCACTCTCACCTGGCCTCCAGGCCATTCCCACTGATAAGGAACCCCGTCGCATGAATCACAGGAGACTTCCTTTCCAGCATCTTCCTTCCCCGGAGCTCACAAGGGCCCCCTGCTGTTGTCCCGGCTGCCACGGCCATGCACCCTCAGCCGGCCCCGGACATCTGGGCGGGGCGGAGCTGTGCTGGTCAGGAGGAGAGCTGAGGGCTGTGTTAGGGACAGCCCGCCACACGGTACATGCGTTTGCTCCCTTCCGCCCAGGCCGGCTCGAACCAGGGGTGGTCCCAGTCACTGGCTCCGAGCTCCAAATACCCAGTGGGGTGTTCCATGGTTGGAAACCACCAGATCCCATTTAAGGACCTCCCTATACCTGTCTGTGTATTATCCACCAAGAGGGACTCACAGAGAGAGAGAGAGAGAGAGAGAGAGAGAGAGAGAGAGAGAGAGCTTGGTTTTAGGAAATTGGCTCCCATAATGGTGGAAACTGATGAGTCCAAAGTCTGCAGGCTGGGCCAGTGGGCAGGGTACCTGGGGACAGCTACCGTGGCCAGCGGCTGCCTGCCGGCAGGATTCCTTCCTGTTGTAGCCAGGCCTTCAACTGATTGGATGAGGCCCACCCACATCAAGGGGACCAAGAACTCATCACTTTCAACGTTAATCTCATCTAAGAAGCGTCTTCACAGTAACACCCGGGATCGTGTTGGAGCTCGTACCTGGGCACTGCAGTCCAGACACACCAACACGTGTGATGAACCATCATAGGCAGACAGGGCCTGGGGGCGGGGCACGCTTCCTGGGACTCCGCGGTGCTTGTACGTAGATGTGCTTCCTCTGTGGGTGTGGTGCTCACTGCCCGCACTGCTCAAAGCCCTGCACCCTCCGCACACACCCTGTGTCATGCTGTCCTCGCTCATCATAGCACGACTGGCACGCTCACTGCACCCCTGGGTCGCAGAGGGGAGCAGTGCGGGTCAGGGTGGGGGGCGTGGCCTGAGAGCCAGCACCACTGGGCAGGACTCCAGAGGGCGTCTGGGGCGGGCATGGTACCAGCTCTTAAAATAACCTGTGTTCTGCAGTTAGACCTCTGACTACATGACTTGTCTTCCAGGACTTTTCCAGAGACTTTGTCTTTTTATAGCATCTTTTTAAGGGCTTGGTTTGAACTAACTTGAGGGGAGAAAGAGCCCTACTGCTTGGTGCCCTGCTGTAGGTAGTGACGCCCCTTCTCCCAGCGGCTGGAGGAGGGGCGCGAGCACACCCCCATCGGGCTGCTTCTGCGTGCCCTGGAGACTGCCGCCCTCGCCTCCCGGGGGGCCGCTGTGTGTCCGGGCCTTCGCAACCTCCCGGACTCACCGCAGGAGGCAGGGTGCCTCCCCACCCCTGCAGGGGTGGTGGGAGCGCCCTGGGTTAAGCGTTATTGATTTCAGAGCAGCGGCTTATTTCTTGGCAGTGTGATCGAGTTTCAAGCTAGTTCCCATTGAATTAATTTTTGTTGTTCAGTGTTTGAAGTTCAGACAGGAGTAATTGGCCTGGGAAGGAGTCCGTGAATTCTCGCCAAGTAATGAAGCTGGAGGCCGGCATTTCCCCACCTCTCCAGGGAAAGGTTTGATTTTGAAGTCTTTTTGTGGTTTCCAGGAGACCGTTGGGCTGCCCGGAGCCAGAAGCCAATGAGGCAGAAGATGAGCAAGGGGCAGGCTGCTTCTAAGCCCCGCTCTTTGTGGTCTGCGGGGAGGCGGCTCCCACGGGCCCACGGCTTCGCCTGGGGGCGGCTGCTGCTGCTGGGTGCTGGCGAGACCCGGCCGGAGCTGGGGAGGCAGGCTGTCCCGGAGCGTCGCGCGCCCCGTGCGGCAGAGACCATGCCCTCGCGGCCGAGAGATGATGCCCCGCACGGCCAGCTCATCTGACCCCTCACTTTCCGGTTCTGTTTTGTTTTCCTTCCTTGTTTCCTTTAGATTTGGTCCTGGTCTCCCCACGTTCAAGCATGTGGGCAGCCCCTCCACACTCACCCTTCCTGGGCACGCGGGGTCACCTGTCACGGGCTCTCCTGGGCTCAGGCCGCTGAGGAGGGCAGTCCGTGCTCCCGACGGCGGTGTGTGTGTCAGGGCTGCACAGGGCTTTGGGAGAGTTATGGGGCGACTGCGGGGGAAGGCTCCCCGAGAGCCTCGGACAGCGCTGCGAGCGAGTGCGCAGTGCAAGTCGGCGGGCACCGGCCGTGAGACGCGCTCTCTCCCTCAGTTCAGGCAAAGACACACGGACAAAGATGTCCCCTGGCTTGTCTGTACAAAGATCAAATGACAAGCGATAACCACTTCAAAAGATGTGTTGAGCCGGTGGCTTGGGATTGGCTACCTTCCACCGGACACGGCGTGGTGTCTCTCTACAGGAGGGCTCCTGCGACGTGTGAGGTGTGACTCTCTCTGCACCCTGCTTCTTAAACTGGCCATCCTGTTGTGTATAGCTCAGCACCCTCCTGGGCAGGGGCCGGGGGGCCGGGGGGACCCCTGAAGGCTCAGACCCTCTGCCCCACAGCAGAAAGCCTGGGAGGAGCTGCGCACAGGTGCGTGGGAGCTGGGGACGCTCAGGGCTCGAGACGCGAAGGTCCGAGCCGAAGAAGGCTGGGCTTGGGGAGATGGCTGGTCACCGTGCTGCTCGCTCAGTGTCCCGAACGCCTTGGGAGACAGGACATGCCCTCAGGGCCTGTGAGTCTCATGAGTTTTGGTGACTATCTGCAACTTTGATTCACTGGAAGCATCTGCCCTGAAGGTATTTTATTGATTTTTAAACAAATTGTTATTCTATTGGACTTTTCTGTTGCTAATCTTGTATTCTCCCCAAATCTTATGAAATCAGGTGGAGAGAGTCCTTGCACAAAAACTCATTTTGGTTTCAGGGAAAAAGCAAGGTTAACAAAGGTGAAGATGTCAGCGAAGTTCCAACTTCCTGCTCCCTTCCGTTCCCGTGAGTGCCGCTGTACCTGGTCTCTGATGGGGGAGCACAGTCCCTCTCCAGCCCCCTTCGTTTCTGGTCGTCACCCCCCACCTGCTGTCTGAGAGCAGGGCCCGTTCCCGCTGCTGGGATGAATGGGGCAGTGACGTGCAGAGGTGATGTCATCGAGCTACAGCACGTGCCCCTAGGACCCCGAATCTGACATCCGCTCATCCCCTCAGCCGTCTGTTCCCTCCACAGGTGCTGCTCTGGGAGTTGAAGCCTGGAAGACAATGGTCATCACAGATTTGTCATTATTAACCTCATAGAAGATAGACATTTCCAGACATGTCATTAAGAGACATCTAGTCGGCCCCTCATTCCAGCTCTGGGCTCGGCTGTGGCTCCCCCCAGGCGGCCACCCAGAAACGCCCTCTGCTCACTTAACTCCTGTTTTGTAGAATCCCGCAGAAGCTGTGTGGGGTTTAGAGGCCGTTTCCTCGAAGCCCCTGCGGGCACAGCGGGGCCCGGGGAGTAGGCGGGGCACCAGCCGGCTTCCTGGCAAACCAGGCCTCCCGGAGCCCGAGGTCAGCGCACAGGTGTCTCCTCCCACGTTTGTCAGATCTTTTCCTCGCTCCCTCCCGCCTTCAGCCTCTTCTCCGCCTCCCGGACTCAGCACGTTCCTCCCGACTGCCCTTCCGCGGCCGCGCGGAGCAGGTGTGAGCCATCTCAGAAAGTCTCGTGTGGAGGCAGAGGCTGGGAAGAGAAGAGCCAGGCGGCGGGGAAAGTGGCATGGTCATTGCACTTCTGATGACAGGGACGCAACCCAACACAGACCGGCGAGAACCCAGGAAGCTGGGCTCATAGCCCGGGAGCCCAGGACGCAGGCTGTCACCAGGATCCTTCTTTCCCTCTCCAGCTCCCCCCCCCACGGGCAATGTGGGGGCCACCCCAGGGAGGCAGGGCCCAGACAGAGCATGCTGAAGCTGGGGGAGAGATGGCCCATCAGTCTAAACCTGTACTTCAGACCCCAGCGAATGGCCAGCAGAACCCACTCCTGGCATAGGCCCCCCAGAGCCCAGACTGTGAAGGACTGTCAGGATGGGTGACGGTCACTGCCCACCTCTGCAGCCAGCAGGGCTGGACTTTGTGCCTGGGGACACCACGATGGGCTAGGGAGGGTGCTGGTCAGGTGCGGCTACTGAGTTTGCTTTGGGGAATCAGGGAGAATGCCTCGGACCACAGGAGTCGGACCAGGCTGGGAATGGGCTATTTCAGGCAGGAGAAGTGGGTGTAGGGGTGGAAATCATCTGGAATTCAGGGACCAGCACACGCCGTGCGGGAGGACTGAGGCCGCAGGGCAGCACCTGGCAGGGCTGGCACTCAGCCAGAACTCCAGGCGGCTAGAAGATGCTCACTGGACAAGAACACTTGCATTTGTGCCTTCAGTCACGGATGATCTGGGGCCCTGGAAGGTTTTAAGTACAAAAAGATCTGTTCAGACTTTGATCTTGTAAGGATAACTGTGGTTTAGGTAAGAATCGAGGAAGTGCCGGGCATCAGGGCAAGGACTTACGAAGCTCCTGTGACAATCTGGAACAGAAGGGCCGTGGCTCGCGAGGACGGCGAGATGGAGGCCCATGGCTGTGCCTACCGTGACGTTCGAGGCGCTTCCAGGCCAAGAAGCACAGGGTGCGGAGAGCTCAGCCCCCACCCCTGACCCCTGGGGCTGCTTTCTTTGCAGGCCTCAGTGTCTCAGTGAAATAAGGGAATTGGAATCGATACCTTCTAAGATTCCTTTCTCTTCAAAATTCACATTTCGTGCTATATAATTAAACACCAGGCAGGAACCCTGTGCTGTTTCCAGAAAGAAGAGAGATGCGCACCTGTCTTCTGGTCTCCCTGCAGAAAGTGCAGAGATAGCTTTTCAATACCATTCATGTCAATTATTTTGCATTCAAATACTCTAAATATGACCCATATGTGGACCTGACCACACACATCGCAGGAACCCTCATGCAGAAGCCCCACCCTGGTTTAATCTCTCATCAGCCCCTGTCTCCTGGAACCTGCCGTAGGGCTCACAGACTCCCCACGGATGCTGCTCTCCCCCAAGACCCCAATTACCCCGCTGACGCCGCGCGCCCCAAGGAAGATGGTTGCCGGCGGTTCACGTCAATATTTGCCTAGAACGTGAATTTGTGGGGCTCATACGAGCCCTGTGTTTACGAGGCAAATGGCCAAGGATGGATTTTGAATGGGCGAGGAGGGAGACATTCACTTTTCTCTAATCTGCATTTCCTGATGCGCTTCGGACGCACAAGATGAACACTCTGAGTCCTGAGTTCTTAGATTAAATGTTGTCTTTTTAAATCAAAAGTAAGCAAATCCTATGTAATATGCCTGACATATATTTATTACAATATTCTTTAGAAGGAATTTCCATTCTGATATGCCATTGCCAGGATCATTATTAAAGAGTTAAGAAGAATGGGGAGTAGGTGATAGAGATCAGATTTTTCAGAGATGTAACTAAAATGAATGGTGCATTATACGGACATTAAAAAAGCAATAGGGTTTAAACTATTAAGCAGATAGACGCCAATTGATAGATACCGCATTGCATGCTTTTTGACACTCCATTCTCGATGTCATAAAGCTGGGGTCTTGCAGCTGGGGTTTTAAACATCTGTACGGGAGGATTTTAAGTATTCTGCAGGGGAATGAATCAGTTTGGGAGTAACGCACAGTTTTATTATTATTGTTTATCCTTATTTTTCTGATTAAAAAAAAAAACTACAGGGAAACCAGAGGATAACATCATAAACCATAGCCTTCCGCCTTAAAGGAGGCAGTATGAGCATTGGCATCAGACTTTTAATTTATTTGTGCAAGTAGATCATTCCAGATGGATGGAGGTCCTCTGGTCGGTGCTCAGAACCAGCACTGCCCACTCCCCTCGCTGTCCTTACACTTTCCTTGCATGTGCACCGTTGCTAGGCACTCATGTTGTTCATTTAATGGCGTGTGCACCTGACGATGGAGACCGCCGTTCTGACAAAGCCTGGGGAACGTAGGAGAACACCCCCAGAATGTAGCCATCCCACGCTAGGAGCACTAGGGACCGCATTCGTTTCCTGACCATGCCGGTCAGCCTGACACGGTCTCACAATCGGGAGCCAGGAGCCCAGCGTTTCGATGCCCGCGGGGCTCTGGTCCCTCTAGAGGCTCCACAGATGGGCCCTCCCTGCCTCCTCCAGCATCTGCCCATGCTCACAGGGCCTCCTCTCTGCAGGTGTGTCCCCAGCCTCTCTCTGCACCCGCCCGGTGGGCACAGGGAGACTGCATCACCTGGCGGCCCAGAAGAAGCTCTTCTCAGCATCTCGAACATAATGCTGTCTTTTATGGTAAAGGGTAGCTTCACCCTCCTTCCCCTAAACACCGTGACGTGCCCAGCTGTGCCCTCCCTGCGTAGACACTGAGCACAGCGCACCTTGGGTCTGGGCTTGGTCAATAAAGTTATCATGCAATTATCATCAGCTGGTCTTTCATTATTAATTGTCACCTCTGGGGCTGTCTGCGGACTGAGTGCTGCATTGCATCTGAATGTGGGACCCAGATTTGACAGATAGGAGGGGAGTATGAGGAAATAATCAGGGCCGCCATGAATAATTGAGCTTTAATAATTTTTGCTGCATTTAGAAATCATTTCCCACACTTGTTACATGACCGAAGTGCCTGAAGCCAAAAAGTTGATCAGACTCATCTCATACTTGGTGGAACTCTGCAGCCTGAGCGAGAGCGAGGCACGGAGATTTTCTGGCACGAAGCACACGGAAGACAGTCGCGGTCAGAGACGCCTGCGTGAGCGCTGACCGCTCGCAATGCTGCAGGACACACGGCCCGGCTCAGCGAGGAGGCTCTGCGGCCACTGAGACTTAGCACAGGGTTCTTTCTGTCAGAACCACTAACCCATTACTATTTTTATTAAAAAGATAACATTTTAGTTACAAAGATAGTATTTGTTCATTGTAAACAAGGCTTTTTTTAATCGTTAAAGAGTATCTATCAAGAAGGGTAATACCCCTCTCCTGTCCCGCAGTGGCCACCCTAGAGATACAGAAGGGACCACAACCCAGGATTTGGTGTGGATGGCCATGGCGGTTACGTCACCCACCCAGAGCGGGTGAGGCTTGTTACTTGCAGAGTGAGGCCTTCTGGGGAGACGAGAGCAGAATCCCCAGCTGACCTGCATGGCTCACACAGCAGAGAAGGACACTGGCTTGGGGTTTGTGGTGTGGTGCGGGGGAGCCTGGGGGGAACCTTTCCACATGGGAGAGGCTTGTGTGGTCTCGATATCCTACTGGTGCCAAAGCCAGGGCCCCCCAGGTGCTCACATGCACTTACCGAATGTGGGGCAGAAGGGCAACCGAGGCGAGGCTCACAAGCTGTCCGCAGCCACACACTAGACGACGGAGCCGCGGTGCCCTGCCTCTCAGCCTCCATACAGCAAGGGGCCACCCTGGACGTGTCTGCAGTGTATTTCTATGAATGCATAAAAACATTCTTTTTAAAAAAGATTTAATTTATTTATTTGACAGAGAGAAACATAGCCAGAGAGGGAACACAAGCAGGGAGAGTGAGAGAGGGAGAAGCAGGCTTCCCGCCGAGCAGGGAGCCCGATGTGGGGCTGGATCCCAGGATTTGGGGATCATGACCTGAGCCGAAGACAGACGCTTAATGACTGAGCCACCCAGGCACCCAGACAAAAATATTCTTAAACACAAACTGTATCTCCATCTTATATCCATTCATCTATCTACCCATTCACCCATGTATCTATCATCCATCCACCCAGGCATCCATCCACCCACCCATCCATCCATCTATCCATCCATTCCATTCCATTCCATTCCCCCCCCCCCCCCCCCCCCCCCCC
>PITA01030437.1:0-16504 GCA_004023965.1 Spilogale gracilis | reverse complement strand
TTGGATGGAAAAGTCTGAACCTATCTGTTAGGTCTATCTGGTCTGCCCTTTAAGGCTAATGTTTCTTTGCTGATTTTCTGTCAGGATGATTTATTCACTGATGTAAGTGGGATATTACAAACCCCTACTATCATTGTGTTGCTGTTTCTCCCTTTAGATATGTTACTACTGCTCTCTCTCTCTCTCTCTCTCTCTCTCTCTATATATATATATATATATATATATATATGTATATATATATATAATATTGCTTCATATATATATATGAGTAATTGTTGTACATACATATAAAGCTATTTAGAATTGTTCTGTGATAAAAAAGCAATTAATAAAACTGACTTACAGCTATCTGTCACCCACTTGAATTGACTTCTTCATGACCATTTATTAAAACTTCCATATACCTTGGGAAACTTTTCAAAATGATAGTAATTGGTATTCAACATTCAATGTACAGGAATTCTGCAGCAGTCTGTCATAAGCAGTCAACACGAAAACATCTCCTGTAAACTGTTGTTTGTGCAAGTTAGCACTGAGTATTGGATATTTGGGTTCTAAATATGCATGTGTTTTTAGTCAAACAATTAAGGAGATAATTTGATTAAAATTTATGAAAGGCAGAGTCCTAAATTTGTTTATTCTTAAGGCTAGTCAAATTAGTATTACAATTTTTTTTTAAGATTTTATTTATTTGACAGAGATAAACACAGCGAGAGAGGGAACACAAGCAGTGGAATGAGAGAGGGAGAAGAAGGCTTCCCGCCAAGCAGGGAGCCTGATGAGGGGCTTAATCCCGGGACTCTGGGATTATGACCTGAGCTGAAGGCAGAGGCTTAAGAGCCACCCAGGTGCTACTAGTATTACTGTTGTTATTATTAATTTTCATCAACTCAATTTCTGGGAATTTACATAAACTCAATTAAATTTCATATCTCCTATGGTGAATAATTAATAAATATTAAATAAAATAAAAATAATTTGCCTTGTATGGAACATTGCTAAAAAGTTTATCCAATGAAATACTCTATTCTATTCCATAGAAACCATTTAATATCATATCATACTTCAATTCAGATAATCTGATACAACTGATAATAAATGAATCAATGATTGTTGAAAGAATACATATTGTGACCATTTTAAGAGGTAATAAGTCTGCATGTTACTCTTCTTCTCCTTTAGAGAGAAGAAACTGTTCACATTTTTCCATTAGAATTTCAAGATGTTCTCTGCATTTCAGCCTCAAAGAACTGCAGCTTTTTAGAAGTACTACACTCACCTTTTCAATTTCCAAATGTTATCTTCAATTTCTTTCTCTTCATATTATTTAAGAAGAAGATCCTCTACAAGGTGTATCTTGGTGGAAAAAAAATACAGTAAGGGAAAGAAGCAAAATGTCAATGGGCATCAAATAGGGGTAAGGAGTAAATGGGAGTTTTATATTCTTACATATTCTTGCAACTATTATGTTTGAAGTCACAAAAAAGCAGGAATACCCACTGACTGCCCCATAGATTATATAAAAATTTGAAATGGCAAATGATTCCTCAATCAACGCTATGTAGCCACTGAAGCCATATTTCAAAGTATGGTTGCTAATAAATGTTTTTATACCAATAAATTAAAACAAAATAAAACAGTTAAGAATTTCACTTAAGAACCTAGTTTGAAAAAAATGATATAAAATAAAATAAATGACCAAAAATTCGTTGAATTGAAAACCTACTAAGGATAAAATAAATTTAATAAAAGCAAAATGATACAGAATAAAAAGAATAATTATCCAAAATATTTTAATAGAATTGATGAATATATAGTATTCATATAAAGGTAAAAGAACTTAACTAAAACATATGACAAATGAGAAAGGAGTCACAATAGGTAGAGAAGATAGTTTAATATATTACTAGAGCACCACATACAAATTTGATATAAATTTGAAAACCTCAATAGAATAAAGTAATTTTAGCAAAATAAAAATGACCAATTCATATTTAAAAGTGTTACATATATTTTTAACAAATTGTGATTTTATGTTTTGAAGAGTTGGATTTTCAGTATTAGCAACATGGCATATAAAAATTTACCTGTAGGAGATTCCAGGGAATACTACAAAGCTACCAAAGTCATACACCAAAAAATAGGGCTGGATATTCACAAAACTGGCTGTCTGTCTTTCCTGAGAAGATAATTGTGAAGCACAAGGTCCTCAGAGGAGAAAAGCAGATGGACCTAAGATGTCCTCACAAATTCTCTATTGTACAGCATGGCCTTGAAAAACAAGTATCTCTCAAGTCTCTGAGAGTAGCATAGAGCTAGTTGAGACCCTAAAAATTGCCTTAGGATTTCCAATACAGCAATGACTCAGATGGACCAATGAGCAAGACATGCTTGGGTCGTGGATAGGCCAGAGAATTCAAAGAAGGCCAAATTAAGGAGAACTATGTGGAGACCTGGTGCCAATACCCTTTGCTTATCACTACTGGTTATTAGACACAATTCTTGGTAAAAAAAAAAAAAAAAAAAAAAAAGGAGATGTGAACACACTGGCAATAGTTGTTTACGATTAAGCGAAACTGGAACTAGAAATATAGTGTCTGGTTATAGGAAAATATTGGTTACATTATTTTTATAATACATTGTGACTGAGATTTATAGAAACTGTTATTTCAACACCTTCCTTCCTTCCTACTTATACCCAGAAAGGTCCTGGGAAGTAGTCTGAAATGGTTAGAACAAAATACAAATGAGACCAGAGAGATTATATCTCATCCATAACTGAAATGTCCTAAAGGTATTGTCTCCTTCCTTTCCAGAATCTAGAAAGGAGAAGAAAAATAACATTATTTAAAATGTTTTGCTATGTTACAAATCTATTTGCTTTGTTATTATCCTGTAACTGCATAAAAACACAATCACACGATAAAGAAGTATTATGTCCTTTAAAGAGAAGGAACTTAGAAAAGGTAAGTAAATTTGTTTCAAGCTTTCTTAAAACACATATTTCAAATAATTGTGAAAAAGTTCTGTTTTTTGTAAGCTATCACCAATGGTCAAGAGGAAAGATCTAGTAAGTAGTCACTTATTCTTTGACAACACCTTTGACAGTAGTGAGCTCAAGAACAATGGATTCTTCCATAGCTCTTTTCATTCCACAGTGTGAAAGGTAAGTATTAGATTCAAGAGTCCTCATTCTTCAAATATGTCCTATATTCTAATTCAAAGTACTTTCATTCATACCCATTATTTAACCATTTGTTACAGTGAAAAGTGCCTGGACAGTGGCTCACAAAGATATCCAAAAGAAAATAAAGAATTGAATGTGAATCAACCTTGTAAGAAGCATGCCACAGAAACTGAAAATTGACATTTTTAGGAGAAATCTTTAATCAGTGACAGGAGTGGGTGGATACTATCCTACTTTTTCTTATCTACATGAGGGACATATATGATGTTTGTTTCAGTGTTCTGGCTTTGCCCAGCAGGATGACACCTAATTGCCAATAGTAGTCACCTGCTCTTACTGCATTCTCATTGGATTTCTTCCCTTCTCTGACTTCGTTACTACCCTGCCAGTGCTGTCTGAGATCACCTTCCCTATGAAATACTTGTGTTTGAATCTTTACCCCAGAAATTGCTGCTGGTAGAAGCCAGTTAAACCACCCACAGTTTCATTGGCTGAGGCAAATGTTGTTTATCTTCTGAGTAGAAAATTGTGATTCTTTTCAATGAATCCAGGATTCATTCTAGATTCAGGATCTCATTGCCCTTGTGATTTGCTCTCTGTATAAAGATTAGGACCAGCTTCATGAACTTGTGCACACAGGGTTCCACATTTACAAAGGGATTTTATATTTGACGTTTAATATTTTCAATTTTCTGTCTTGATATTCTTAATAATGTTATCTTTATATTTGTATTTTGTAAGTAAAATCTGATGAGGCAATGGAACATTTATGGGCAACATAGGGCCTTAGCTCAAATTAAACTGATTTTCAACCTCCCCTGGGATGACTTTTTGGCTGCCCATGATCCCACCTTCACCCAAAAACTCCTCCACCATCAGTCCATGGTAGGTATGGATGCAGAAGCAGGAGAGGTCAAGAATGGGTATGCAGAGAACACTAAGATGTGGGGCAGGGCCCAGGAACTATGGGAATTTGTGTTTACTCTGTGGATATCCACGTGGCCAAGGCTACATGGCATTAAAGAGCAAATAAAATGACCAGTAGAGGTCAGTTTTTAATTTGATGCCATAAATAATCACAGTAAACTTAATGGCTTAGAACAACACAAATTTATTGTCTTACAATTATGTAAGTCAGCCACACTAACAGATTTGGGGCAACTTCTTTACTATCCTTGAAACCAAAGGCGTTTTGCTTTCTTAAATCTATAAAACAGAAAGAGTAATATTTTCAGAAGTGAGATTAAATGAGCTAATACACAGAATATACTAGTACAACCTGCAGCTAGTGTACATTCAGATATTCATTATTTGTGCATGCTGTATTTTGTCCTATAAAGCTTTGAGGCAGCCAGAGACTAGGCTAAATTGAAAATAAAGTTCAAAAATGCTGGCCTGCTGACCAACTTCAAGGAAGGCAAAGGCTCTTTCTATCCTGGAACCCATCCTGGAAAAGTTATAGGACAGTGGAAGGGCTGAAACTTCAGAGTTCTTCCAACCTTATAGGAGGAAATGGTTGTCTTTCCATGAATGAAAAAGCCAGACAGAGCAGCACTATGGAGGTACAGGTCTTAGTCAATCCAGTTCAATTAGCCAAATGTTTATGAAGCACCTACTAGGTGCCAAGCACTATTTGAGCCCAGGAGATACATCAAGCAACACAAGTGACAAAGATCTGGGAATTAGGCAGCTTGCTTTCTAGTGCAAAGTCAGGAAAAGTGTAACAACAAGGAGTCTGAGGGAAGACTGACTGCAGATGGGAGCACTCCCATTGGAAAGCCCTCAACTGATCCCATACTTATAAATTAATATTTCTTTTTGAACATCTGCTCTTAGGAAGGACTGGTGGGTGAGTGAGAGCAGGGCATCCAAGCTTGTGTACTGGTCTTGTTTGTTCTGTTTGTCAAGCTGTGAATTGCAGACTGTTTCTCTGACAGCCTTCCAAAGGTGCCAGATGTGTTTGTGCAGATAATCCATGGTGACATGGGAGTAGTCATTTGGAAAAGTGCTGCCTGCTAAAACCAAAAGCTGGGTCACCCCTGGCTGCAGAATTTCAACATGAAACAGGGACTTAAAGTTTTGGAAAGAGTTCACATTTCTAGACTGTTTTTAACCTCTGTAAGTGGATTGGATTCAAAATGCTTCTTAGGTGGCTTCTGCATCATCTCATTGTTCATGGCAGGGAGAAACTGAAGCATGCTTCATGCTTCATTGGTGATTCATTTGTGGGGAGAAAAGACACCCACATTTTGTGAACTTGAGTGATACAGAAGTGAGAGAACAGCTTCAAGGGGAGATGGGAGTAACTGCTGTTGCTGCTTATCTGTCTGAGGAGGGGGTGCATATCAAGACTGGAAAAGAGGTTTTGGCCAAAAGTATGATATAAATCAATACTATAATTGACAGGATCATCTAATCAGCTAGTCCTATTGGTGGAGGATACAGTCTACTCTCTTGAGGAGTGTGAAATCTTAGGCACAGTACCAGATTCCTGGTCACCCCTTCTTATACACTGAGGGAGCTGAAGTACACAAACGGTATGCCACTTGTCCACAGCCACTTAGCTAGAATCTGGGTCTCTTACGTACCAGATCCTGGAGCTGGCTGTCTTAGATTCTTGGACTACCATACCTCTTTTCATGAAGATGTATCCAAACTGGAGTCACCAGATTCTCAAGGATTAAAGGGAAAGTGCACACGCTCACACTGATCTTCCACTCTGTGTGACCCCTAGACCATGTTTCTTCAACCTCAGTCTGACCACCCTTCTGTGTGGATATTTTTCAATGTGCTTCAATGTTAATTTGCGTCTGCTTGGAATAAAAGATATGCCATAAACAAAAACAACCAATAACAAATAAAACCCAACACCCTACCCCAAACTCATTTCCTTTACTGGTGATTTTCATTTTTTTGGTTGATTTTCACTCTTTATGAAACATTGCTTTGCTGGCTTTAGGGCCTGAATTTTTAGGAACATAAGCATGGAAATTAAGTTATACAGACCCAGATCTCCCAGTTCCGTCCCACAGCAGCTGGGTGGTCTTGGGTGTGAGCTAATAAAGTGGAAAACAACACCCACCTCAGAGGTGAAAGAATGGAGGGAAGGCAAACAAGACAAAGAAAGATGCAAGAGAGGCACTCCATAAATGGTCACTATTATTATTAATTGGGTTATTTTGTCTCTCACTGTCATAAACAATCAAGAGAAAAACTAGCTGAATTATCAATTCCAATGAAAAAATATCTTTCTTTCTTTCTTTCTTTCTTTCTTTCTTTCTTTCTTTCTTTCTTTCTTTTTTTAAAGATTTTATTTATTTATTTGACAGAGAGAAACAGAGCTAAAGACGGAACACAAGCAGGGGGAGTGAGAGAGGGAGAAGCAGGCTTCCTGCTCAGCAGGGAGCCCGATGCAGGGCTCGATCCCGGGATTCTGGGATCATGACCTGAGCTGAAGGCTGTCGCTTAACCAACTGAGCTACCCAGGCACCCCGAAAATATGTTTCTTAAAGATAAATCCTTATAGAAAGAAAAAAAAAAAAATCTCAACAGCATATGTATGTAATAATCTAAAAATGTTAAATAGAAGAAAACAGAAAATATCTCTAACACTCAGTGATTCATAAATTGGACTGAGTTACAGTATGTTTGCAGTTCCGAGCTGGTAGGACTGCCTTTACCCTTTACTTTCCAAACCATCACTCATCCAGCCAAGATCACAGTGCCTCAACCCACTTATGGAACCTGCACCAATTCCATTTTCTTCTTCTATCCTAGAAAATACTTCAAAAGATCAGCAAGCCTCTCACTCCACACATCTACCCATCCTACCCTGCCTGGTGTTGATCTCCCTAAGATCTGGAGTCTAAAGCTTCAAAAGGAATGATTCTGAACACACTTCCTTTGGACGTTATTGGAGAACTGAAGAAAATCATACTGAAGAAAAGGAGGAACACAGAGTTGAGGAAATTACCACATTCTACGCAATCAATACCCCCAGCCTTAACAAGGAAATTATCTGGGATCCTCCTGTCCTCGACTCCCACCTGTCACTGCTCCACACAGTTCTGATGATCTTACTCTGACAGCCCTTGTCCTTGACCAGTTGATCTTGATAGCACCCAATTGGACTCCTACCAGCGGCCATTCCTCCTTTCCAGATATCCTCCACCTTTTTATGGTCTCTAGCTGAAAACTTCCAATGTCTCCCAATGCTTTCAGGGAAAAGCACAAAGCTCATAGGGAATCTGATCCTGAGGCACTCACTGCTCCCACTGGCAGTTTCTAGACTGGGGAACCTTCCCAAGTGGCCTGCTTGAGGTCAGGGCCCAGGTGGGGGCTGGTCAGGAGCTTCTGGGTCAGGGCCTTGTGTCTGCGACAGACTCCTCCAGGAATGAATGTGGAGGGGGTGCTCAAGTTTCTGGCAGTGAGAAGGGGTCTGGAGGAGTCACTTTCACAACACTGCTGACACTAGGTGGTCTGGCCCATATACAGCCCCACTGGCCACCCTCCTACTCCTCCCAGCACCCAGCACCCCCAGGTAGGCCTTGCCCTGTCCCCTGGGTCTGGGCCTGAGGGGCTGCCCAGAATTTCAACCCACCATGAAAGTCAGTGCACAGACCTAGACCCCAACCCTGGCCCCTTCCAACCCTGCCCAGATGCCCCACCTTGGCCAGCTTGGCTCAGGTTCCTCCTCATTTAGTCGCCTCCTCAGTCTTCATGCAGGCGGCACCACAGTTTCTGCGCATGCATGGCATGGTCCAACAGGCTGAGCAGCTGAGGGGCTGCACATCTTTGGCACTGCCTTCCAACCCCCCTGCCTGCTGTAGCCCAGGTAAGGTGGGTGGGATGCACACAGCCACTTCTGCATTGTCATAGATCCCCAGTGTGTGGTGGTTGGCACTGTCATCATCTTCCCTGCCTCCTCCTCAACCCCCAACCTGTCACTCGGCTAGATTCAAGACATTTACAGAATTGCAGTCTTTACTGGGAGTTCTTGGGTAGAATCCGTTTTCCTGTATTTTCCAAGTTCTAGAGGTTGCCCACATTTCCTGGCTGGTGGTCCTTCCATCATCAAAGCTAGCAATTACCTGGGGGTTCTTGGCTGGCACAGTGGATTAAGTCTCAGACCCTTGGTTTCTGCTCAGGTCATGGTAGAGGTGGATGGTGGGATGGAGCCTGGAGTTGGGCTCTGGGCTTAGCAGGGAATCTGCTTGAGATTGTATTTGTCACTCTGCCCCTCCTGCTTGTGCTCTCTCCCTCTCTCTAAAATAAATCAAATCTAAATAAACATAAAAAACACAAGTATCAGTGACTTGTCAGGTTTTTTTTTTTTTTCTCATTTTAGTACTAGTAATTATACTTCTCTCTTCCACATTTAAGGACCTTTGAGATTGCACTTGGCCCAAACATATAATCCAGGATACCATCCTCCCACCTACCCACCCCCATTTTAAGGTCAGCTGATTTGCAACTTTAATTTCCCTTTACCATGCAATCTATTTACAGGTTCTATGGACTAGCAGATGAACATAATGGGGGGACCATTATCCTGTCTACCACTATAGGTGGAGAGAAAGACTGCAGAACAAAGGGGAAAAAAATCCTTATTTTTAAAATTTTTATTTTTTTTAATTTTTAAAATTCTTAAAATTGTTTTAAATTTTTAATTTTTTTAATAATTAAAAGATATTTAATCTTTTAAAAAATTAAAAATACCAATTTAAATTTTTTTAAAACATTCCATATGTTTAAATAAGGAGCCCACATTTTTATTTTGTACTGGACATCACAAATCACGTAGCCAACCCTGGAGGAGATCTAAGTGGGCTCTGTACTAATTCTGTTCTTATTCACAGAGCACTCATGCATCCCTTAACCCCAGAAGTCCTGGCCACCACCTTCTCTTTTGCTCCATGATGCTTTGTCTTTCTCAGCCATAAGTCACAGTGGGCTCCATCTCTCTCAGCTCAAAACCTCTGCATTCTCCCATGGAAATCCTCTCACTGGAGTTGAAGTAGCCACCTCTTACCATTGCCACTTGATCCTCACAGCACAGAAACAATTCTCTATAGGGAAAAATCCCCCACAGCTCACTGGTACCCACTTTGGTTACCTTTATATATCTTTGATATATTAATTTTCTGGCTGTTGTAACAAAGTATCAAAAAATACTGCTGGTTTAAAGCAGCAGAAATTTATTCTCTCACAGTTCTGGAGTTCAGAAGTCTATAATCAGTATCATTGGGCTGAAAGCAAGATGTCAGCTGGGTTATGCACCATCCAGAGGTTCTAGGGGTGAATCTGTTCTTTGAGTCTTCCAGCTTCTGGTGACTGCCAGCATTCCTTTCCTTATAACCACATCACTCTAATTTTTGAGATCAGCATCTTCAGATCTCTCTGCTTCATGTTCACCTGGCCTTCTCTTCTGTGTATATGTCAAATCTCCCTCTGTCTTTTTTTTTTTTTTTTTTAATAAGGATACATATAATTTCCCTAAAGACCCACCTGGATAATCCAAGATAAGTTTCCCTTCTGTAACTTAATCCCATCTTCAAAGATTGCCATGTTAGCTAACATTCACAGGTTAAACGAGTAGAACATGGATTTTTTTAGGAGGGGGGGTGATCAGTTTCCAATGCACCATACATGACTTGATGAAAGGGTTAAAAAATAGTGATCCAAGTTTCTCTAAATTGCTTTTTAAATTTCTGCATATGGACAAGTCTGCCTCTGCCTCACTTTAGAAACTGTATCTGTCTTATTAGCACCTCATTCAAAACAGAAGTAGCAAAATTCCATTTTAACAAATATAATGAAATGTCCATTTTAAAAAATATAAAATGAACAGATAGTAGAAGTAAGCAGCATAGGACGTTTTTAAATGAATTGATAGTCATCAGTCAGTTATTATGCATGCTCTGTATATAGAATATAATCTGAATAATCATTTGAGGGTACAATTGGAAAAAGGTAATTTTACTAAGTAATAACACCGGTGTCTAAAGAGGTCAATGTCAGGTTCATAGTAAAAAAAAGATATATGAAAATTACTGTGTGCAAAAATGCAAATGTACATAGATTTCTGACTTTAGAACATAGCTTGTCTTCTCTAAACTCATTTACTTTCACCTGGAAATGATATATAATAAACATTTTCACAGGGATAGTGTAAAGTTGTTAAATTAGGTTACAGATAGGAAAGCACTTTGGGAAATTTTAAATACTGCATAAATGTGAAAGATTTGTCATCCAATAGACTAGATGTAAACATATTTCCATTGGACTTCATTCATCCACCTACTAGTGGTTTTTGACTTCAAGCTACCTATAAGTCTAGTTGTAAAGAGATTTACACAGAGGACTAATTATAATATCATGGAGAGTAGAGGAGAGAACAGTTTTTGCTCAGTCTGCTACAACAAAATACCATATATTGTGCAGCTGAAACCGGAGGCATTGATTTCTTATTGTTTTGAAAGCTGGGAAGTCCAAGATCCAGGTGCCAGCAGATTTGATGTCTAGTAATATCCCTCTTTTTGGGTCATAGATGGTGGCCATCTTGCTGTATTATCATATGACAGAGATAGAGAAAGTTCTGATTTCTACTGCTTCTTATAGAAGCACAGTCCCATCATGGGGATTTCATCCTCATGATCATATCTAATCCCAATTACCTCTCAAAGGTCTTACTTCTAGATACCATCATATTGGGGATTAGGGCTTCAGCATAGGAATTGGGGATGGGAGCAACCAGACATTTAGCCCATAGTAGGAACCAAGAACATAAGTGCCAATACTCATATGAAGAAAATCTAATCATACTTGAATGGTTAATTCTGTTAGCTTTTTTTGTCAATGTTATTATGAGTTTGATTTCAAACATGGAGGAATCAGGAAAGCTCATCTCACCCTGAGATGATTTTAGGAATTTTATGCTGAATTTATGGTTTCTTCAAATTTTAGGAATTTTATGCTGAATTTATGGTTTCTTCCTTGATTTTTCTCAGTTGATCTGAACTCAACCTATGTCTATATAAAATTGTGTGTGTGTGTGTGTGTGTGTGTGTGTGTGTATCTGTGATCAACTCCCCCATATTAGCAAAATTGTATGGCACCCCTATTCTAATGTTTAACAGAATTCAGAATTACTGTGGGGTTTCTAGGAGTTAAGTAAGATGTTTTCAGCCTGGGTTGTAATTCAGTTTGTTAGCTTGCCAATTTGAGATAACTGTATCTGCTAACACAACTGTACATGTCACTCATTCTATCACCATATCATTGTCAGTACCATGACATCTTCCCATTTCTTCCCTAAGCCCTGTCACTTCTAGCTCTGTGTACTAGTTCTATCAAAACTCTAT
Organism: Spilogale gracilis; assembly: GCA_004023965.1. Taxonomy (NCBI): domain Eukaryota; kingdom Metazoa; phylum Chordata; class Mammalia; order Carnivora; family Mephitidae; genus Spilogale; species Spilogale gracilis. The sequence continues at coordinate 4,954 of PITA01030437.1, read as the reverse complement.
AGGAAGTTATTTCAAGTTAACTCACTATGAAAGTACCAAATCAGCAAATCAGCAATGCTAGAGGTAGCTTCATCACTATTGCAGAGCAAGCCGATACATACTGGCTTTCTTCCCCGGAGGTGGACCCAGCCTCTTTTTACCAACCTGCTTGATTTCTTCCTTTTGTTTTCTATTTTTTTTTAATATTTTATTTATTTTGACAGAGAGAAACACAGCAAGAGAGGGAACACAAGCAGAGGGACTGAGAGAGGGAGAAGCAGGCTTCCTGCCGAGCAGGGAGCCCGATGTGGGACTCGATCCCATGCCTCCGGGATCACGTCCTGAGCCGAAGGCAGTCGCTTAACCAACTGAGCCACCCAGGCGCCCCTGTTTTCTATTTTTATTGTTAGGTTCTATAATGTATTTTATTTCATTATACTTATTAGGTATGGTTTTCTTAATGATTTCCATCAGGGTGGCAGTAGAGATTAAGGAAATGATCTTCGACAATTTAAATATGGTTTAAATTTTAGTTCCAGCATGTATTGGTTTGCAATTGCTCAAGTGAACCCTGAACTTCAATCCTCTTATGTATAAAATGAGGGTAATAGAAACGTACTCACAGGAGGTTGTGGAGATTAAGATAGAAAAGACGCAAAGCATGTAACCACTACCTGCCATGTGGTAAGAACTTTATAAAATAACTGTTGTCTCCATTGTTGCTCTTATTATGACTACCATAATACTAATTGTTATGAATTATACATAAACACAGAATATCTATTTAGCTTTGAAAATGTTTCATTTAAAATTGGAAACAGGGCGCCTGGGTGGCTCAGTGGTTTAAAGCCTCTGCCTTCAGCTCAGGTCATGATCCCAGGGTCCTGGGATCGAGGCCCGCGTCGGGCTCTCTGCTCATCAGGGAGCCTGCTTCCTCCTCTCTGCCTGCCTCTCTGCCTACTTGTGATCTCTCTGTGAAATATATAAATAAAAATCTTAAAAAAAAAAAAAATTAAAATTGGAAACACACACTAAGAACCTTTCTTCTCCAATTTCAACCATTTAAAAGAAAAAAAATTTACAAATGTAATTGTTTTTCAAAAGTGGACACTATGCATGTTTATCTCTGAAATATGAATATGCCTCCGGGTAAAGAAATCCTTTACAATATTTTCTCAAGGAAAATGTTGTCCTATGTAAGGTGCAAAGTCTACTCAGTATAGTTTATAGTCCAGACTCTCCCATATGGTGAATGTATCAAAATAAGTGGACAGATAAAAGTAGTAGAATAATTATAAGTTTTCTGGATGTAACTCTCTTTTCATCTCTGGAGTATCTTTTATATAAAGGAATAATTTTAATGTCACCCAACTGAGTATGTCTGCCCTTACATTCAAGGCACTCACAGATTACAATATACTGGACTTGACCTCTTGGGTAAAATAAATTCAAACAAAACATTTCAATCTCAAGAATATTGGCTATATTATAAATTATTTTGTCCCTTTAAAAAGGTGTACTGTACTATCTCTAAAGCAGATATTGCACCTTGCTTGTAGGAAAGGTATCTTTGTGGTAAATACTGAATTAGAATATAGATATTATGAAATTATTTCATCAGGTAAGGAAGAAAATATTCATCTTGAGTTCTCAAAGGCTTTCACATTCTAGGATTCTGAGTCCAGTTTTGTTTGGTCAAAAATATCAGTTATTAAAAAATACAACTTAGTTAAATGGGGATTTAAAGCTTTAAGGGGGAATTTATATCAATATTAAATAGGTTTAGTTATTTTCCCAAAAAGGCGATAAAAACAAATTCTTCCTAGAAATTGTGTATTCATGTGTATGAGCATCTATTGTTTGTTCAAACCTGTGTGAAACATGATTTCATGGTGATGCTTTAGAAACCTCAACATTTATTTCTTATCTTTTTATTTTAGCCATACTGATAGCTATAAGGTGATATCTCAGTGTGATTTTAATTTGCATTTCCCTGATGATTAGTGATGTAGAGTTTCTTTTCAATGTGTCTGTTGGCCATCTGTATGAGATCTGTATGTCTTCTGTGGAAAAATCTCTACCCAGGTCCTCGGCCCATTTTTTAATCAAATTGTTTTTTTGTGTGTGTGTATATTGAGTTGTGGAAGTTTTTTTTTATTATTTTTTATTTACTTATTTGACAGAGAGAGAGAGAGAGCGAAAAAGGGAACAGAAGCAGGGGGAGGAGGAGAGGGAGAAGCAGGCTTCCTGCCAAGTAGGGAGCCCAATGCAGGGCTCGATACCAGGACCCTGGTATCATGACCTGAGCCGCAGGCAAAGGCTTAATGACTGAGCCACCCAGGCACTCCTGTAGAAGTCTTTATAAATTTGGGATATTAGCCCCTTATTGGCTATATCATTTGATTTGCACATATCTTCTCCCATTCAGTGTTGCCTTTTTGTTTTGTTGATGGTTTCTTTCACTGTGCAAAAGCTTTTCATTTTGACATGGTCCTAATAGTTTATTTTTGGTTTGTTTCTCTTGCCTTAGGAGACAGATAGCATATGATTTCCCTCATATGTAGAGTGTAAAATCAACAAACAATAAATGAGTAAACAAACAAATAAAATCAGAATTAGACTTGTAAATACAGAGAACAACTGATGGTTGGTAGGGGGCTGGTTAAAATGGGTAAAGGAGAATGAGCAACACAAGCTTCTAGTTATACAACTGATAATCACAGGAATAAAATGCACAACAGAGGACAGATGGTAGCTACACTTCTGCTGAGCTTTGTATAATGTATAAACTTGCCCAATCTCTGTGGTGTATACCTGAAACTAAATATAGCATTGTTTGTCAACTATACTTAAATAAAAAACATTAATTAAAAACAAAATAAAAACAAATAAAAAGAAACCTCATTTTAGTTGACCCATGATCCTCTAGAAATATTATGGGTGACTATAAAACCTGTATACCATGGGACCTTTTAAGTTAATTTGATCAAAATAATGAGTATTAAGACTTTTTAGATCTTAATCCAAATGAAAACATGTTTATCATGACCAATAATCCAGAGTCTATTACAGTAAAGAATGCCAGTAGTCCAAGGAAAAGGTAATCCAAAATTTAGTTCTATTTTGGTGTTGTATTCTCAGGTTTGCCCCTTTGTTTTTTTTTATTTGTATTACCATCTTTATATTGAACTTTGGTGCTTGAATATTTTTAGAATTTATAATAGCTAAAAATAAAATTGTTGATGACTCAGGTCAGAACACTAGAAAACTATTCTGATTCTTTTTTTCTTTTCCCTGACTCTTCTGAGTAAGTGAAAGAATCATCTTGCAAATGGATGCAAAGCATATGCCTGAGTTAATATTCACAAATTTATTCTACATAAATTGGGAATAGTACATACTTTTTTTTCTGCAAAAACAGATCATATATGATAGCAGCCTTGCAGGTAGAAGAAGAATAAAGGTTTTATAAATACACTAAAATTTCATTTTGCTAGATGATTTCCATATGATTAAAATTTCTATAAGCAATGGAATACCTAGAAAAAAAAGTCATTGTTTTGGAAGCCAGTATTAGCAGTTTAGTTTATAATTTAAATGATTTTTAATATTGCCGAGTTTGGTTTTGTAGCCAAAAGTCTCACCATATAGAAAATGCTGTAGATAACATCCAGAAGAAGCACAGCAAAGATATTAAAAACCTTCTCCAAATTAATTGATTTGAAGAGGGATTAATATCCTCAGAGAAAAATGTTCATTATTTCATATTAAATTCTCTTTAAGGGAACTAAAATTATTGGTATATTGCCATACTGTTCCTTGGAATTAATCATATCTGATATCAATTATTTTTCAAGTTTCACTGCCTCAACATATGAGGAATATGGTTACAAAATGGTGGAGATGCCAACAAATTTGAGTTATAGTCCTAAGGGCCTAGAAACCTAATTTTGAATATTGTCTTACATTAAGTTAGATCCTGCTTATGATGATTTAAATTTTTCCTTTTCTCCCCAGTAGCCTCAATTTATTAGTTTGCTTGACATTGTTTTGTTGTTTATAGATAATTTATCTTAGATTTTTGTTATTTTGAAATGTACTCCTGCTTGAATATAGTGTCTGAAGTGAACAAAAGACCACGTTCATTTTAAATATTCAACAATGGTAGCATAATATTAATCCACTTCTTAACCCACTTCTAAATACATTTATTATAGTGACTTAATGACAACAGAATTACAAAAGAAACTTACATAGATTTGATGGAAAGAGTCAGTTTCTTAGCAGGAAAGAAAAGTAATTCTTCCCCCACTTATAAAAGTAGGATTCTAAACCATACATATAGGAACTACCATTTGTTAATATGTATTATAAGAGTAACACAATATTCAAAAGTTGAATAGAACAAGGAGAACTTTGTCACAATTCTTAAACTTCCTTTTTTTAAGGGTTTTTAAAAAATATTTTAAGTATTTATTAGACAGTGAGAGAGAGAGAGAGTACAAACAGGGGAAGTGCTAGGCAGAGGGAGAAGCAGGCTCTTGTTGAGAGCACACAACCGATGTGTGACTTGATCCCAGGAGCCATCTATGCTGCCCAGTAGTTAAACTTTCATACAATTCTGAGTACAGAAGCAGAGAAAGCTTCAGATTTTATACTAATATGATAGATCATAAAGTCTGCACAATCCCCAACATTTATCCAGTTGAATTTAACCATTTTGACAAACTTACACACACACACACACACCATGCATGCATGTATTACTTTGATAAACACATACTAGAAAGTGAGAAATGAAGAACAGGAAAAGACAAATTGATAAATTACTTATTTCAGTAAATGTGAGAAACATTTAGATGTGAAGAATCAGGGGCGCCTGGGTGTTTCAGTAGGCTAGGTAAATTTTTTTTTTTTTTTTTTTTTTTTTTTTTTTTTTTTTTTTTTTTTTTTTTTTTTTTTTTTTTTTTTTTTT
>PITA01030436.1:0-16505 GCA_004023965.1 Spilogale gracilis | reverse complement strand
TCTGTTACTATGGCTTCCATTTTGAGACTAATGTTCTTTTCTAAATTGACTATTGCTTGGACTATTGCTGCCCTGAATTCCATATCTGTCATATTGTTTATGTTCATTCCCAGTAATTCTGTGGCCGAGGTTGCAGTCTCAGGGTTCTCCTGCTGTTGGGTGTTCCTTCTCCGGGTCATTGTGGCGAGGAGTGGTTGAGCAGGTGTATGGCTAGATATATCAGCCACTATCTAGGTGGATTGGTCGTTGGAAAGTTTTGGAGCAACCAGAGTTCACCACCGAAAAGGGAGGGGAAAGAAAAAAGAAAACGAAAGAGAGGAAGCAAGAAAAGACACCCCTGCCAGAGTAGGGCCCGGTGATAGGATTTATATGGTACCAAACTGTTACAGGGTAAAGAAAAGAGTTATCAAGGGTAAGTGAAGAGATCAAAAAGCAAAGTCCAACCTATATGACCCCCAAGACCAGTATTTATATAATATAAAAGCAACGACAATTACACAGACACACTGACAAACTAGAGTGGGAAGGTGAGGGCAGACATTCCTTGTGGGCAAGGAATGCGTTTCAGACGCTCCCGAGTTTGTCTTGTTGTTATTGTTGGAGGATCCCACTTTCAAAAGATTTCAGGGGATTAGAACCTTTTGTATATAGGGGTAGTATTGAATAGGGATGTGGGATTGACTTGAAGCTTGTATCTACACGTACACGTAAAAGAGAGAATAAAGGAAAGAGGAGAGAAGAAAGGGAAAAACGGAGGGAGCGAATAGGGAAACAAGAGGCAACAACAAAAGCAGAAAATATAGGAGTGTATTTGAAAAAATTTCAGGGTAAAAAAGAGAAAAAATAGAAAATAAATAAAAAAAATAAAAAATGCTATGGGGTGTTTTATTGGGTATCACGTTGTGATAAGAAAGGGGATAAAAATTGAAAGAAGAAAAACCGTGAGAATGTATTTTTAAGCTTAACGTGGAAGCTTTAAAAGTAAAAATAGGAAAAAGTTTAATAAATGAGGTGGAAAACTGTATCATTGAGTTGTAGGGCTTTTGGTACTTGTAGTCAGTGCCAGGAGTTTAATAAATTGCCTTTCCCCCGATTTGGGGTTTTGCATTTGAATGTTTTCCTCCTGAGCTTCTGGCGTGCTTCCCGGGGGCAGGGCATGTCGTTCCCCTTCAGTCTGTTGGAGCAAGATGTCTGTGCCCAGATCTCCCTCCAGAGAGCATCTCTACACAGGGAGGGACTCTTTCCAGCCTCCCAGTTGGCAGTCTGTCACAGCCGGGCTGGTGCAGACGTTGTATTGATTTCTGCCCCCGCCCCCGCTTGTTGTTTCACTCCGGCACCTCAAAGCCACAACTCCTTTTGGATCGCACGACTTTGTCTGCGCCCCGGGACGTGGGGCCTCTCCGGTCCCACGCAAGTCTGTAAAAATGCCTTCCCTGGGGGGGTCTGCGCACGGCCCATGGTGTGGAGAGAAATGGGAGAGAAGGGCAGTGGCGTAGAAATAGAATCCACGCCCGCTGCTTTCGCGGCAGCTGCAGAGGTGATGGCGGTGACAGCGCGCGCGAGGGGGCCCCGGGCGCCAGGACAAGAAAAAAAAAAAATTAAAAAGTCTCCTTGTCTTTCCCGGGCTCCGCTGTGTTCCCGTTTCTGTCTAGCCCCGATTCAGACCGTAATCTGCTGTTATTCCTCACTCACAGAGCACTTTCTTTTTCGGGTATTTGTTTTCAATGGTTCAGCTCTGCGGGCTTCCTCCCCCACTCCCCTGTCTCTGGGGGCAAGCCTCCACACCCTCTTATTTGTTTCTACCTTTTTGCCGATGTTTCTTGTCTCTCATGGCAGTCCAGAAGTGGGAAATATCACATTTCAGGCTGATTTCATGGGTGTTCATGGTGGTCTTGTAGTGTTTTTTTTGCTGGGATTCAGCTCTCTTCAAGGAACTCCCCGAAATGTGGTCACCTGGCCTTCCGCCATCTTGACCTCCCCAGGTCATGGATCTATTTTAAATTAATTTTTATAGATGGTATTAGGTATTGATCCAACTTAATTTTTTTGAATGTGAATATCCAGTTTTTTCAGCAGTTTTTTTTTTTTCTAGAGAGAGAGAAAGTACACACGTGTGAGGTGGCGAAAGAGAGAGGGAGGGGGAGAATATCTTAAGCAGGTGCCACACTAGAATGAGTCCAACTTGGGGCTTGATCCCAGGACCCTGACATCATGACCTGAACTGAAGCCAAGAGTTGGAGGCTTAACCAACTGAGTCACCCAGGTAACTCCCCTAATGCCAGCATTCTTCTTTTTAAAATGATTGTCATTTACCCCATTTAATGGTCTTGGCTCCCTTGTAAAATTGGTCATGTATGTAAAGATTAATTTCTGGACCCTGTAGTTTGTTGAGCTGTCTTTCTTTACACTGGTACCATACTGTATTGGTTACTGTATCTTTGTAACAGATTTTGAAATCAGGAATATTGGATTCTCCAGCTTTATTCTTCCTTTTCAGATTATTTTTTTCTGCCTATTCATGGTCTTTTGAGATCCTGTCTGCATTTTAGGGGTTTTGCTATATCTGCAAAAACTGTATTTGGAATTTTGATAGGAATTGCATAAATGTGTAAATTGTTTTTGGTAGTTTTGACATCTTAACAATATCAAATCTTCTAACCCCTGAACAGAATTGTTTTTCCATTTTTGTCTTTATAAATTTCTTTCAGAAATGTTTTGGGGCACCTGGGTGGTACAGCTGGTTAAAACAACTGCCTGGGATCAAGCCCTGCATGGGGCTCCCCACTCAGCAGAGAGCCTGCTTCTCTGTCCCCCTCCCCCTTCTGCTCTGCCTACTTGTGCTCTCTCGCTGTCAAATAAATAAATAAAATCTTAAAAAAAAAAAAAGGAAATGCTTTTCGTTTTCATTGCACAAGTTTTTTACGTACCTGCCTTTTCCTAAGCATTTTACTTTTTTTCGATGTGACTGTAAATGTTTTTGTTGTTGTTGTTGTTGTTGTTGTTGTGGTTGTTGTTGTTGTTTTTTGGTTTGCTTTTTAAATTACCTTTTGGATTGTTCATTGTTAGGGCAGAGAAATGAAACTGATTTTTTTTTAACTTTGTGTCCTCCTACATTGCTGAACTCAGTATTAGTGTTAACATTTTTTTTGGTGGAATCTTAAGAATTTTTTGTATATAAGATCATATCATCTACAAATAGAGATAATTATACCTCTTTTATTTTGGATGTCTTTCATCTATTTTTTCTTGATAATGTCTCTGGCTACAACTTCCAGTATTATGTTGAATAGAAGAGGTGAAAGCAGATGTCTTTGCTATCTTCCTAATTTTAGAAGAAACACTTTCAGTCTTTTCACCTTTGAGTATGATGTTTGAAGTAGGCTTTTCACATATGGCTTTATTATGTTTAGGTAGTTTCCTTTTATTCCTAGTTTTTTTTAGTGTTTTTACAATTAAAGTGGTATGTTTTGTCATTTTTTCCCCTGAATCAACTGAGATTTCATGTGAATTTTTTTCTTTTTTTCCTTCATTCTGTTAATATAGTTTCTTTTTTTTAATTTTTTGAGAGATTTTATTTATGTATTTGACACAGAGAAACACAGCTAGAGAGGGAAAACAAGCAGGGATAGTGAGAGAAGGAAAAGCAGGCTTCCCACTAACCAGGGAGCCCAAAGCAGGGCTCAATCCCGGGACTCTAGGATCATGATCTGAGCTGAAGTCAGACACTTAAAGACTGAGCCACCCAGGTGCCCCTTTCTGTTAAGGTATTTTCTAATGGGGATTACATTTTTTTTTTTTATGTTGAACCACCCTTGGATTTCAGTGGTAAATCTTACATGGGCCATTGTGTATAATCTTTTAAATGTGATACTGAATTTGATGATGCTTTGTTGAGGATTTTTGCATCAGTGTTTTCTTGTAGTGTCTTTGTCTGATGTTGATATCAGAGTAATACTGCCTTCATACAGTGAGTTAAAGAGTGCACCTTTCTTTTCATATTTTGGGAAAAATTTAAAAAGGGTTGATGTCAGTACTTCCTTAAATGTTTCATAGAATTTACTGGTGAAATTATCAGGCCCAGGGCTTTTCTTTCCTGGGAGATTCTGCTTACTGTTCTTCTTACTAGTTAGAGGTCTCTTCACATTTTCTATTTTTCATTGTTTGGTCTTGGTAGGTTCTGAGTTTCTAGGAATGTGTTCATTTCATCTAGGTTATCCAATTGGTCAGTGTACAATTGCTCATAGTACTCTTGTCATCTTTTTTTATTATTATTCTGTAGAATTGGTCATACTATCCCCACTTCCATTTCTTATTTAAGTAATTTGAGTCTCTCTTTTTTTCTTAGTCCATCTAGCTAAAGGTTTGTCAATTTTGATCTTTTCGACAACCAACTTCTTTTTTTAATTTTCTTTATTATTTTTATAGTCTTTATTCCACTTTACTAATCTTTATCATATCTTTCCTTTTGACAGCTTTGGCTTCTTCTTTTTCTACTTCCTTAAGTGATGAAATTAGATTATTGGTTTGCGATTGCTTTTATTTTTTTATGTAACATTTTTTTTTAGCTCTCATATCCCCCTTAGTACTGCTTTCACTGTAATTTATAAGTATCAACATGTTGTATTTTTATTTTCATTCATTTCTACTTATTCTCTAATGTCCCTTATGATTTCTTCTTTGATCCATTGATGAAGAATGTGTTCTTTTTAATTTCCATGAATTTGTGAATTTTTTAGTTTCACTTTGGTTGTTGATTTCTAACATTATCCTGTTACGATCCTTTGTAGATATCTAACTTTTGAGACTTTACTTTGTGACCAAATACATCATCTTTCCTGGAAAATGTCCCATGTGCACTTGAAAAATATGTAGTCTGTTGTTGGTGCTAAATTATCCTATATATGCCTGTTAGAGATCTAGTTGCTTTGTTCTGTTGTTCATGTTTTCTCCTTCATTACTTATCTTGTGTATGGTTTTCTATACATTATTAAGAGCAGGATATTGAAATCTCCAGCTGTTGTCGTAGAACTGGCTTTCCTCCAGTTCTTTCAATTTTTACTTCATATTTCAATGGTCTATTATTAGCTGTATAAGTGTTTATAGTTGTTGTTTCTTCTTGCCATATTGAACTTTTTATTAATATGTCCTTTATTTTTGTCTTACAGATTTTTGAGTTGAACTCTGTTTTGTCTGATGTTAGCATAGCTTCCTCTGTTCTCCTTTATTTACTATTTGCATGGAATATTTCTTTCCATCCTTTTACTTTGATCTATTTGTGTCTTTTAATAAAAGATTAGCCTCTTATAGACAGCTTAAAGCTGGATCATTTTTGTTCCTCATTCTACTAATTTTTGTCTTTTGATCAGACAGTTTTTATGTTTAAAATAGACCACCTCTGGGCCAAAGTATGATCCCGAGGGAAAAACTTACATTATTCTCAGGTTCTTTCTGCACATGTTTCTTCCTGTAGGCTTATTCAGTGATTCTCTCATTTCCCCAGGATACATGGTTGCTCTTAAATATCTTAGTCTTTAATACGTGACTCGCAAAAGAGGAAAAGAATGAGGGGAAAGAAGTTACCAACTCTCTAATCCTCTGGAATTTACTTTAGCCGAGGGTGCAGGAGTTGGCAATGATGAGAGGAGAGGTGCAAGAACAATGGCCTCCTCCTCTTTCTCTTCACATCTCTGATTGCTAGCAGCAAGCAAAGCACAGATCTCCAGTATTTAGAGGACAGGGTCTCCAGCTTTGCCAGCCCTGGCATCCACCAACTGGGCAAGCTCTTCCATGAACATGTATATCATTGCCTGCCATGGGGCTGAGGTGGGGAGTGGGAGGATGGGTAACTGCTGCTGTGTTAAACCAAAATTTATCATCTAGAAAATAATAATTAACCTCTGGAAATTGCAAGTTTCCCATAGAGTCCAGAGTTCCAAATAGTTACATCAGCTAGATTATGCTAGAGCAATCGTTGTCTAGGTCAGGAAGACAGATTTCGGATGTTTCCTACTCCACCGTCTTCCCAGAATCATCTTAGTTTTCTTATAACTTTTATGCTAAATTCCTGCTCTTGTCGAATTCCTAATTGTCTATTTATAGACTCTCTTATTTTAGCTGATGCATCGTCTCTGCCTTGAATTCCCTCCTACACCACTTCTCTTCTGTTCTTCAAAACACTACAACCACAGAATTGAGAATTGTTATGTGAATAGAATTTTTAAAGGCTTGATTATAAGAAAGGGACATAGAATATAACACATAATAAAACAATTTAAACTTATAGTTTTTCTATTGTAATATTCTTCTTTCTTCCTGCTTCACTAGTTCTTTGTATTAGTTTTCTAGAGCTACCATAACAAAATTGCATAGACCCAGGTGTCTTAAACAATTGATATTTATTATCTAACAACTCTAGAAGTCCATGATCAAGGTGCCAGCCCTTCCCTTATATAAGGACACTAGTCACACTAGTTTAGAGATCTGCTCTAAATGTCTCATTTTGAAGTGTTAACCTGTTTGAAAGTTTTATTTCCAAAAATGATTACATGCTGATGTTCTGGATTAACCTAATGAATTTTGGATAAAAATTTAACCTAATATACAAATTTTTAAAAAAATTTACCTAATGGGAAAAATTTAACCAATAACAATCTATTTTTCCCTAGGACCCCAGACTACCTTTATGTTCCTCAGGTAACTCTTCTCTTCCTCTTCTCCAGATTGCTGTGCCAATCCATAAAACAATTTATCATTCTTGAGCTGCAAGAAGGCACGCCCACCTTCCTGTACTTTATTACTTCTTGGTCTCTCTCTCTTTTTTTTGACAGACTTACCAGGGTGGGGAGAGGCAACATAACCAAAGAGTACCAAAAACACATTTTCTAGAAGATAAGAGTAATTCTTTTCTTGGAATGAATGCTTCCATCATTGTGACTCAGATTACAGCTAGTGTTGTAAATAGCATTTTTCTTCTGACTACTCTATGTGCATCACATTCAATATTTTATTAAAACTATTTACTGTATCTGTCTGCCTCACCCTGTAGGTTGTAAGGTTTTTGTACACAGAGTCTACGTCTTATTTATTATTGTACTGCTCACAACCTCCATCTGAAGACCTTCATATCATAGGATCTTCTTTTTTCTAGCTTTCTTCTTTATGCTCATGGAAAAGCTCTGAATTCCTTTCAATGTTATATACTCAATAAAATTATTTCTTCTTTAAAATTTCAGGCTAAACGTTCACACATTCAGTCTTAAACTTTGTTTTTGAATTTGTCCTTACACCATACTTATGTACTTCCATTAGCACAAATTATCTTACACCAGCTCCAGAATATTTACTTGCTAATCTCATAGCTACCTCAGTTTATTTAAAAATAGCATTCGTTTTTGATGAGGTAAAATTCTAGTTTATTGGCCATGAATTTATGTTCCATCTTTTAAAATACTGCTTGCTTTTGAAATCTTACAGAAGGAAGTATTATAGCCACTTTTGGGTTTTTCTTCAGTTAAATTATATATATTCACCTACACATATATGTATATTCATGTGTGTACATATGTGTCTATACATGTGTGTATATACATATATGCACTCATATAATTATACATGCATATTATGTTGGCCTTGGAAATACAAATATTTTTCCTAGGAATAATTGTAATTCTTATATTCTGACTTCTGTCTGTGATGATAGAGGCATTTCTCACTGCTCTGAAAAATAATTCTACAATTAATAGATGTATTGACTTCTATTATGACTTGTCTCTATTTTTTTAAAGATTTTTCTTTATTTATTGACAGAGAGAAAGCACAAGCAGGGGAAATGCAAGTGGGAGAAACAGGCTCTTCTGCTGACCAGGGAGCCCAACAACACAGAGCTCCATCCCAGGACACTGGGATCATGATCTGAGTTGAAGAAAGTCTCTGAAGCAACTGAGCCACCCAGTGCCTCTATCGTAGCCTGTCTTGATGGAACATTCAGTCACTAGTTCTTCCTTTACCATGTCATATTCATAGTAAATCCTAGTGAAAGTGTTCAATATAATTGTTGGCATTACTTTTCCTTTGAGTTTGAGAGCTAAGAAGCCTATGTGGCTGGAGTCAGCTTCTTCAAGCTAGACATTTTTTAGGGGGCTTATAAAGTAGATTCAGAGCCAGGCTTTTCCAAAGAATATTCACTTAACCTTGAGTATGTTTTATGGAACAAAGCTAAATTCTTTTTCTTTCAGTTGATCCCTTTGTTTAGGATCTGAATAATCACTGTCAGTTATGGAGATTAGTTAGAGGTTTTCCCTTGGTGTTTTCTATATTGAGAAATATGAATGTCTTCTGACATATAAGTGAACTACATAGGTATTAACAAAAGCATTTTGGACCGCTTACAGAAGAGTTAACATGACTCCTGCCTTACTCTAGGCAATCACCTGTTTTGGAGTTGCAAAGTTGTTTTCAGTCCTGTTTCACTGTATATTAGCATGGTTTTAACCTGTCAGGGGATGTTCTCCACCTCCTCTATGCACAACTGCTGAAGAACAACATAGACCTCCTTCTGAGCCTTTACCAGCGCTCTTCTTACACTTTAATTAAAGGAGAAATATTATTACAGCATTTAAAAGAACCTATCAGATAGCTAACATTTTCCACCCACTGCATTTACCCGAAGCAATTTTGCTCCCACTCACTCACCTGCCACTCACGTCCTTAGGTTAAGAGAATATTTGTTTGTGCTTGCAGATCCACATTTTCCGAGACGGCATATAGTCCCAGTCATTATGCCTGGAAGAAATGTGTGGGGAAACAAAGATAAGAGAACTAGTGAATAATTACTCTTGCTTGTAAGCAGGGGGTTTTATAAGAAATGAAAAGAAAGGAAAAAAATGAGTAATTGTAAAAAGAGAAAGAAATACTCTGTTCAGAGATGAAGAAACATAGGTCTGAAGGAAGTACATTGAATAGAAAATGAGGAAATAAAATGGATAGAAATCAGAAGATCTTAGATCTGCATCCTAAGATCTTTATAATGGATGGCTGCCTGATTCTTCTTTTTATTTTTTATGAAATGTGTAGCACACACAGACTCCATTCCCCAGCTTAAGAAATATATCAGTGACTCTGTTTTGAAGATGGCAGTTGGTTTTGATTTCTTTAAGGCCTCAGATATACATATTCAAAAAATGTAGGCGATATCCATACCTTTGACTCTTCCTAATGAAAGCATCCATTATCTTAGTATTAATCTAACCAACTGCTGTTGTACAGGTTATTAATTTCTAATATCCCAATTGGAATTATTTAGCAAAGTATGGCAGTAATTAAGGTCCCAGATATGTCAGTTGCCTTTTTCCCAAAGTCTGGCAAATCCAATCAACCCACCCCTCCCCCATCATTCATATTTTGTGAAGGGCTAAGCAAGATAGTCCTTTCCTGCAGATAGCAGGAAAGTGACTCCGAAAGAAAAAAAGATTCTGTGTATGTGTGTGTGTTTGATAAGAAAATTCAAAAAAAGATTACAATGTGGCGGAATAAATGGGTCTTTGGTTCTGGTACCTAGACCATTCCCTAATACCTTTTTAAGGCAATGTAGAGAGGATAACTCTGAAGAGCACAGAACTGATCTACCATTTCTGAATTCCCAGCCCTTAACACCAAATAGTTATTCAGTAAAATGATTTTCTAAAACAGTAAATGAACAAATGCACATTATTTCTCAGGCACTTCCTCAATACCTCCTTGCAGACTATATAACTGGACTTCTTTGATGCTTTGAAACTTTTCTCTATGTTCCTTGAAACTTTATTTACTTATATAACAATATGTGTGGAGATGATCTTGAATGACAGGGTTTTTTTGTTGTTTGTTTGTTTTGGATGACCATATAAAGAAACAAACAGTGATAAAAAGTCTGAGTAGTTAATGTCAAAAACTATTGATATAGGTGTAAAAACACACAGATTCTCATTGCTTATCAATCCTGGTCTTCACTTTTATGAAAAGTTGATGAGTCTTGGAAGGAGATGCTTTTGATAGAAGTAAGATATTGGCCTCAAGGAAGTCAAGTCTCTCCTGGCCCATTTCACTAGAAAAAAATAAAGTTTACTTCCAGTAAAGTGCAGTTTATTGTCAAGGATATGGTTTTCAAACTCATCATCCTAAGGATTAAACCTAAGGACATTCTTGTTGTGTTCCTACCTTCAAGCTCTTTTCCCTGTTGTTTTATTTTCCTAGGAGCTGTGTTGTAAAGTTCCCTCCCTGGACGACCCCCTCCAAAAAAATAAAAATATAAATAAAAGCTGCTGAAGGGCATAGAGTATACAAAATTTACACAATATAGGTACTTAGAGCTGGGCTGACTGTTGACACCTATTCTGTGTTACCAGGATGATATGATTGGTTTGATATAGTGTGATGCCACAGCACTGTGCTGAAAACAGGCCAAATCTATTACTTTTGCCATTTTAAATTGTTCAGTATCAGAGGCACCTGGGTGGCTCAGTCTTTAAGCGTTTGCCTTCAGCTCAGGTCATGCTGCTGGAGTCCCTGGATTCAGCCCCGCATCGGGCTCCCTGCTTGGTGCAAAGCCTGCTTCTCCCTCTCTCACTCCTCCTGCTTGTGTTCCCTCTCTAGCTGTGTTTCTCTTTGTCAAATTAATAAATAAAATCTTAAATAAATAAGTAAATAAAACCTTCAGTATCTTGATCTTATTTATTTGACCACACCAAAAACATTTTATTCTTTCAGCAACCACTGATTCAAGAGGAAATGATCTTTTTTTTATTTATGTATTTGAGAGAAAGAAAGAGAGAAAATATGGGGAAAAGGACAGAGGAAGAGGTAAAAAGCAGAACCTCCGCTAAACAGAGAGCTTGACTAGGGGGATGTGGAGCTGGATCTTAGGACCCCAGGATCACGATCTGAGCCAGAGGCAGACGTTTAACTAGCTGAGCCACTCAGGAGCCCCAAGGGAAAATAATCTTTACACATTGACAGATGGATTAATTAATGAATTTAAAGTATACACATGATATAAATGTACCTCAGTTTAGAGAAGAACTGAACTCAAATATATATCGCAGATTATGTTCTCAATACGTTTGAGAGAACCTGAACTATATTTAATAGTAATCAAAATTCTGAGGTTCAAATAAACCAAAATTTCTTTCATGGAAGCTAGATTTTTCTTTAGTTTGGCAAAAACAATTTTATACATTTATATATGTGTATAAACAATTATACATTTATATATTATAAAATTTATACATTTATAAACATTTTATGCACAGTAAAGATATCAAGGACAGATAGGCAGATATTTAAATGCAGTCCAGAGTTTAAAAAAGGACCATTTACTTATTCACATCCTACATAACTCCAAAAATGCTCTTTTAGAGTGTAGAAGGATAATTACCAAATACATTATCCAAATCTCTATTTGTTCTGTTAATAACTCTTAGCTTTTTATTTGTACATATGACTTTTTTTTAAAAGATCATTAAAATCAACATCTTTCATTAAAGAATAATGTTTGAACATCTCACATTTTTATTTCATAGTAGGGACTTTGATTTGGTCAACATTTTTATATAGAAACGGATGTGCATAAAGACAGAATGTCTTTCATCTAATACATCACTCATATCAAAGTATTAAAAATGCATTACAACTGGCAAATTTATTGTTGTATTCCAGTAATGAGCAAGAATATCTAATGGCCTTTTTTTTTTTTTTTTAATTCTTCCCTCAGATGTAACTTGACATAACAAAGCTTTTCTTCTTCCCAAATGTGAGCAGGCTCTTAGGCTTTTGTGACAGTTCTTCTAAAGTGTACTTGCAGTTGAGGTTAGTGCCTTCTTCTTAACGTATCTAGACTGTCACCATCCAACAACTTCCTTGTATTCTTATATCCTCACACATAAACTCACTACTGAAGTCCGATGAATGCCTACATTGAATGAAGGGATTTGGCCTGCCAGAATCCCTTTTCCTTTATTCCTGAAAAATCAACTAGCTTTTCCTTTATGGAACTGCCACTCTCGCATTCCCTCTCATGCTATTTGGGTTGTCAACCAAGAAGTCTTCTTTATCTTGATTAGGCAGACTAGGCTGAACAGCTCTTCTCAGTAATTTTAATATGGATTATGCTCATGTGAAGATAGAAAGCACTTGGAACTCATCCTGAATATGAGACCTAAGGAGACTATTAGTGAGTTCTTGCCTCCAAACTCTCTGAAGTTTCCCTGGCGTTCTACTTCTTTAGGCCCTATGTATTCAACTCTCTTTTTAATTCAGCCTTAGTTTGTGAAGCCAGTCAATTCAACTTTTTTGTCCTTATGTTGGTCACTGTGGAAATTTTCTGTTGCTTTTAATGAAGAACATGAACTGATAAAAATTTTTCGTAGACTCTGTTTTCAGGTTTTATTAATTATTTATTATTATTAGCTTTGGAACAAGATAATTGGGCCCAATGGTTGTAAACCTTACCTAAAATCCATGTAAGATATACATAAAATTGGCCTTAAAACAAACCACTTAGTTTGCATGCTTGACCATTTCTTTGAGGGATGTACTCTGTATATAAACATTTCTTTTTATTGTCTTATAATGTGCTGGGTGAATTATGGTTTAAAAGCTCCTAGGCCTAGTCTTCTGGGAATGATTTAGATACCACTGTGCATGATTTTGGTTTACCTACTTTTACCTTTAATCATATAAACATTATCCATTGTCAATATTTGGGATGATCCTAGCAGGATACTCATTGCCTTTTTTGAACTTGAAGAAACTTTGGTCCCATAAAGTCTCCATTAATTCCACAAAAGATTCATATTTGTCAAAGTGAATGCTGGTAATCTACTTCTCTGGGCAAATGTTGAAAATGATTACTTTTAAATGAATATAACATTTTTTTGCATCTAATTACATAGAGATTAATTAAATGAGTGAAATCAGCTTTTATCTTATTATAAAATTACAGTTTTCAGCATTGACTTTAAAAAGTAATATTGGGGTAGTCAGACCCAGTGGTCTCGTTTGGCAATTTGCTGATCTTGCTGTAAGGTTAAATAAAGGCCTAACTCTTGATTAGGTCTATAAATATAAGAAAATGACTTCTTATAGGAAAAATTTAAAAAGATATTTTCATATAGTAATTCCTAATCAGAAAGAATGCTCGTCTTTTAAAAAAGAATTATCTTAAAAGAAAATTCACAGCAGACTATATGAATTTGCTTGTTTTCTCCTTATTGCAGTTTTTACTCAAATCTTAAAATTCAGAATGTGTATGTACATATAAATGTGGAAACAAATATATGTTGTGAACCAAAGTTATCTTTATGTAGCAGATTTCCTTTTATAGAATCAATAGCTTAATAGAGTCAGCTTCTTATTTGAACTAATATAAAGGCCAATTGTATATTATTGTGTAAGAAACAAGCAACATGTATAGTGGAATGCTGGAGAATTAGCCATGCCATTTAGATGTAAGTGTTATATGCATTCACCCAGTCTCCTAAGTCCTCTCTTCCTCAAGGAAATAGAGCACATACACACACACACACACCCTTTTCCTGCAGCCTTAGAAGTCTTAGATGGCTTTCTCCATCTTCCTGTACAGAACTACAAAACATTGGTGATGCCGCCAGTGTCTATCCTTCTTTCTCTCACCTTTGAGAATACGTAGGTAGTAGGTATATGTTGATCTTTCCTCTGACAGACTTAAGGTAACTTATCATAAAATGTTGAGTTTACATGTGATGTCCAATTCAGCTTTTAAACTGAAGGATCTCTTCATTCCCTCTGAGCTCTAAAATTTTTATGATTCTGTAATTCTGGGTACAAGAAAATATTGGAGCTCCATAATTACCAAGGAAAAACCACCAGAGCTGTCATTCTACAAATACAGCAAAGACAAAGCAAGATTTTTGGTAATTATCAAAGCCATGGCTTAGACACTAGTGGAAACAGTCAAGCCTGGAATGGCTGACTTTGGTGGTCAGGGTGTTTCTAAGAAGGTGGTTTAAATAGGATACAGATAGAGAAGTAGAGAGCATCAGCAGGGTCTAGAGTTTGCATTGAAGTAGCTAATCTTGGAAATGCCTGCTTTGGATTTTGATTCAGGGATGGTCTTAGAAAGGATCAGGGATATATGGCTGCAAAGGATAGGATGAATTCATGGGATAGGAAGTCCGAAGATAAAGTGAAGTGAACAATTTTATTTATATATATTCCCTGATCAGGTTTAAAAGTATATGTTGGTGGTAAGGGGCTCTAACTTCAAAGGTTGAAAGTAAAGGTTGAGAAGAGTTCTAGCAGATCCTGATAATATGAGCCAAACTCTATTAGTGATACTTTAGCTGTCAAGTACCAAAAACAAACAAAAACAAAAACAAAAAACAAATTGGAAGACATTGAATGGACATGAAGTTATCTTAGAAATTCTTCTACAATGATTTTCATGAACTTTGAATTATTTAGTTGATAGATTAAAGTGATTATTTCCTGAAGTGGGTCTTATAATGTATAATCAAGTGTTTGTATGAATATGCTTATACCTGTACACTTTAAGTGTACATAACCAAAGCATTCCATTATATTAAAATAGGAATGAGAATAAGTTACATGACTTTTATTACACAATTTCCCAATACTCATACCTACATACTTTTCTTCTTATCCCATTTTTGTTTGTCACTGATTTAGATAGCAGAAAGAAGTTAATACTATCCTAATTTCAGCTTGATTTGTAAAGATTCTTATATAACAATTCAGTACAGAATTATGGACTGTTCTCTACATGCACTGTGTTATCTGGGGAGCTGTGGAGAAATCAAATTAGGTGGAAAGACTTGATCCCTGCCTTCAAGGCGTACACAGTCCTGTTAAGGAAATAAAACTTGTGAACATGAGCAATTAAATAACAATACCAAGACAGTTTATAATAAAGTGTTAAATATCATCAAGCACCATAATTATATGGTTCAAACTGTAATTCTTATAGGCAGAATTTGCCAGAGTTAATTGATCATTTTGAATAATTCAGCAAGAGTAGAGGGCTATAATTTATCTTTGTCTTAATTTTCCCAGTTAGGTCACCCAACCCTTTTTATAACTTAGTCACATTCCTAGATATGCAACATTATTAACCCTTGTTTCCTCTTGATTTGCCTACAGCTGTATCTCTGTCTCATGATCCTTACATTTTTGCTTAAGTATGATATTCAGATTAACTAGAGGTTAGTCTATAGCTAATCACTACCATCCACAATGTATTCTGAACACAAGAACAAGTAGAGATGACTCTGAGGTCACAAATTCCAACAGAATGAGTTTTAGAAGAAGGTGAAATATACTTGTGCTCTTAACCAGATTGGATATGAAATTCAAACCCTGTGTAAAGAAGTAACCACTTCTGCATACAGGCATCTAATGACAAAGCAGGGAACCAAACAGCTATAACCCTGGGCAGAATCTGAGGCATTCCACGTTGCAGCAGATCACCTAAATACATCCACTATGAGATCTGAAAAAAGTCTCATACTGCCTTATACAAGGCAGTAAAATCATTGATGCTTGTTGGAATGGAATACATGTGAATTAAATAAAATAACTGGTTGATATCTTTTATAATTATTTACAAGAAAAACTGTTAAAATGAAAGCATGTTTCAAAGATTAAAAAGATAACTTTCAGTTATTTTAATGTTTTACTTTGAGACATACCACATTTTTTGGAGAGAATGATATAAAGGAACTATTACTGCATCTTTAACAGAATATTTCCATATTAGAGCTCCATACTTGAAGGAGATTTATTTAATGACCCATCATTAGTCTTTTTTTTTCATATTTCACAGTTTTTTTTTTTTTATTGTTACTAAAATTTTTTTCCCAGTGTTTCGAGATTCATTCCCCATTCCCCACACCCAGTGCTCCACGCTTTAGGTGTCCCCAGTACCCACCACCAGGCTCTCCAATCCCTCCACCACCCTCCCTCCAAGTCCCTCAGCTTGTTTCTGTGTCCAAAGTCTCTGTTGTTTCGTTTCCCTCCCTAGATTACCTTAGTTCCCATTTGCTTTCCTTCTGCCACTGTCCTCCAGGTTGCCCCTCATGCACCGCAAGTAAGTGAAACCATACGATACTTGACTTTCTCTTCTTGGCTTATTTCACTCAGCATAATCTCTTCCAGTCCAGTCCATGTTGCTACAAAAGTTGAGTGTTCATCCTTTCTGATGGAGGCATAGTATTCCATTGTATATATGTACCACATCTTCTTTATCCATTCATCTGTTGAAGGGCACCTTGGCTCATTCCACAGTTTGGCGATTGTGGCCATTGCTGTGATGAACATTGGGGTGCATATGGCCCTTCTTTTCACTACATCCGTATCTTTGGGGTAAATGCCCAGTAGTGCAATTGCAGGGTCATAGGGTAGCTCTATCTTTAATTTTTTAAGGAATCTCCACACTGTTTTCCAAAGCAGCTGCACCAGTTTACATTCCCACCAAC
>PITA01030435.1:0-16537 GCA_004023965.1 Spilogale gracilis | reverse complement strand
AGAGAGAGGAGGAAGCAGGCTCTCCCTGCTGAGTAGAGAGCCTGATGTGGGCCTCAATCCCAGGACCCTGAGATCATGACCTGAGCTGAAGGCAGAGGTTTAACCCTCTGAGCCACCCAGGTGCCCTCCACATCTTAATCTACAGAATTTTGGATACATCTAGTGTCATGGCAAGGGAGAATTAAGAATACTAAGTATTAGTAATTAATACTAACAATGATATTTGCATTGTTAGTCAGCTGACTCTAGAAAAAAGTTATTCTGATTATTGAGTTGGGCTCAATAGATCACAAGGGTCTTCATATTGTGGAAGAGGGAGGCAGAAGACCTGGAGTCAGAGAGAGATTTTGAGATGCTATGTTGTTGGCTTTGAAGATAAAAGGAGGGCTTGTGAGCCGGAGAACATCAGTGACTCTAAAGCTGGAACAGGCAAGAAAACCTCTTCTCTCTAGACCTCCAGAGTGAACTTTTCTATGCAGAGTGAATTTAGCCCAGGGAGAACTATTTCAAACTTCTGACTTCCAGAACTATCAGAAAACAGATTATTTTTTTAAAAAGATTTTATTTACTTATTTCACAGAGAGAAACACAGCTAGAGAGGGAACACAAGCAGGGGAAGTGAGAGAGGGAGAAGCAGGCTTCCCGCTGAGCAGGGAGCCTGATGCAGGGCCTGATCCTGGGCTCAAACCTGGGACTCTGGGATCATGACTCGAGCTGATGGCAGACAATTAACAACTGAGCCACCTAAGTGCCCTTAAATTGATTTGTTTTAAGGCAGCAGGATGGTACTTTGTTGCAACTACAGTAAAAATCTAATGCAGCTTAGGAAGAGTCTGGAAGTTTTCCTTCCGTTTCTATTTTTTGAAAGAGCTGCAATGGCCACAATCGCCAAACTGTGGAAAGAGCCAAGGTGCCCTTCAACAGATGAATGGATAAAGAAGATGTGGTACATACATACAATGGAATACTATGCCTCCATCAGAATGGATGAATACCCAACTTTTGTAGCAACATGGACTGGACTGGAAGAGATTATGCTGAGTGAAATAAGCCAAGAAGAGAAAGTCAAGTATCGCTTGGTTTCACTTACTTGCGGTGCATGAGGGGTAACCTGGAGGACACTGGGAGAAGGAAAGTAAATGGGAAGTAGGGTAATCCAGGGAGGGAAACAAAACAACAGAGACTTTGGATACAGAAACAAACTGAGGGACTTGGAGGGAGGGGGATGGAGGGATGGGAGAGCCTAGTGGTGGGTACTGAGGGCACCTATTGTGTGGAGCACTGGGTGTGGGGAATGGGGAATGAATCTTGGAACACTGGAAAAAAAATTTAAGTAACAATAAAAAAAAAGTTAAAAAAAATCTAATCCAGACATTTATCCAAGAACAGTTTGTTCAAGGGGAATGAACTCAGTCTTGGATCTTATTCTCTTGGATAAGAATATTCAGTATTGTGGGGCGTCTGGGTGGCTCAGTTGGTTAAGCGACTGCCTTCAGCTCAGGTCATGATCCTGGAGACCCAGGATCTAGCCCCACATCAGGCTCCCTGCTCAGCAGGAAGCTTGCTTCTCCCTCTCTCAGTCCCCCTGCTTGTGTTCCCTCTCTGGCTGTGTTTCTCTCTGTCAAATAAATAAAATCTAAAAAAAAAAAAAGAATATTCGGTATTGTAATCCTACTTGAAGTAGAAAAAGGAATCTAAATTCAGTTTGGAGTTGTTCAACTCAAATAGCTGGTCCAGAAAACCTCCCATGACATGAGCCATACTGACTTGCAGGCACTAAGGTAGAAAAACTGGATCATTTTAAAGCTACTTGTTCTATCTCAAATTTTTGTGTCCAAATTTTTACATAGTTTTACTTTCATTTTTTTGTATTCATTTTTTTCATTCTTATTCTCTCCCACTTTCTCTGAAATGTACTTGTGATAGGAAAGGTTGCCTAATAATGAGTCTCTATGTGTTCATATGAGCACCTGTGTTACTTCAAAGAAAGTTGTGTATAGACACACACACACAAAATCTCCCCCCCCACTCACAAACAACCACACCATTCCCCATGCACACCATACCCCTCACCATTGAACATTTTCTTAGGGATCTACAAAATGTGACACAGATTTATTTATTCCCACAGTATCCTTCTCACATTACTTTTATTATCTTGTGTTATCTTCAGGAATAAGAAAACTGAGGCTCAGGGGAATTAAATTTTAATAAGTTACAGAAAAAAGTACTTAAAGCTTATTGTGCACTTTATGGAATTACATTCAAATGGAATCATTCAGAATGTGCTCTGAAATTCTACAACTCTTTTAATGCAGCAAACCATGTACATTATTTAGTTTTCTTAAATTATAGTTGACAAACAATGTTACATTATTTTCTCATGTACAACATAAAGATTCAACCCCCAACTGTTTATGTTATGCTGTGTTCACAATTGCTGAAGTATATATTTTAAATAGGTGTTTCATTATATAAAATTGTACTTCAATAATATAGTTAAAAGGAAAAAAATCTGGTGAAGCATGGCTTAAGGTAGGATCTAGCCACTGGTATAGTTGATTCACATCAAACAGGAGTGGAAGAGATCTCTTTTAATAGAAAGAAAACAAAATGTTAATATGGATAGCAGATCAATAAAATTAAATTTAGGCGATTCACATTTGGCACACTTGTTCTAAGTCATTATCAGGTGCTGATTTTATTTTTTATTTATTATTATAACTATTTTTTTGACTTTAAATTTATTTTATTTTTTCAGTGTTCCAAGATTCATTGTCCGATTTTATATTTGAAATACTCTTTCCCAAAGAACAAAGCAAGAAATGAATAAACAAAAGGAAATAATAATGATTAGAGCAGAAATACATGACATAGACCATAGAGACTACAAAAAGCAATAGAAAAACATTAAAAAAACGAGAAATGATCCTACAAAAAGTTAAACAAAATGGACAAATCTTTAACTCACACATGCATAGGAAGAAAAGAAAAAGGACACAAATAAATACTATAAAAATTGAGGAAGAGTGGGAGGCAAGATGGCAGAGGAATAGGGGAACCTGTTTCAACTGGTCCTTTGAATTTAACTAGATATCTACCAAACCATTTTGAACACCCAAGAAATCACCCTGAGGTATAAGAATACATATCTGGATCTCTACATGCAGAAAAGTGACTGCTTTTGGCA
The DNA here is from genome assembly GCA_004023965.1 of Spilogale gracilis. Classification (NCBI taxonomy): domain Eukaryota; kingdom Metazoa; phylum Chordata; class Mammalia; order Carnivora; family Mephitidae; genus Spilogale; species Spilogale gracilis. Next base: position 13,347 of record PITA01030435.1, on the reverse strand, counting down.
AGGAATGACATGTGGAAACATGAATCTGCAGGGAGATATTAGGGCCCAGGGGCATGGCAGGCCCAATTTGCCAGTGTGGAGGCAAGCTTCCCAGGGGGGTTGAGTTTAGGGCGTAGGTCAGGGTGAGTGTCAGTCTCCCCATTTGTGTCCAGGGGGCCGCAGAAGATAAACAGAAGAGGTAGGGAGCCTCCATAAGTGGGATCCTGGAAAGTGATGTAAGACCAGAGTGTAAATTCAGAATCCTGAGAAATATGAGCTAGTGAGAGATATCCTCTCTGAAGGGAGCTCTGGAAATGAAAAGGCAGAATTCTTGGTAGAGCACTGTGGTCTCAAGTTATGAGGGACCACAGAGTGAAAGGGGATTCCTGAAACAGCAGAAGGCCATAGTATTGGAACCAGGAAGCAGGTTATGGTCCGTGAGCCCGGGAAGGGACTCTCAGCTCAGATTGCCATAAACTGCTAGCCAGGTGGTTGATAACCATTCTTTCTTCAAATGGCCTAAAAAAATCTGGAACCTGTGCCTATGTCCAGGCCAAAACTCCCAGAGCAGCAGTGGCCAGGAAAGGGCTTTTGTGGAGGCACTCTTGGGCCCCTGGGACTACCTCTGAGAGTTTCTGGGGGCACTCACCCTGGGAGGCTGCAGTTTTCACCTGCGCATGTGGAAGTGGAGATTGCTTTTCCTGGAAGGGTTATTAAAGAGGGAAGACTGCAAATTTTCTGCTCTAGGCCAGAGGTTTGACTGCTACCATTTTTTTTCTGAACCTCTGAAGAAGTACAGAAAGGCCATGGGGAACAAAAGGCACACAGAAGACCGATTTCCACTGAGCCCATCCCCTTGACAGGGAGTGGGGCAGCTCTGCCCAGGAAGGGATATTTGAGAAACAGCACAGGAGACCCCTCTCCCAGAAGACAGGCTGGAAAAACAGGTGGATAACAATCCTATGGATCCAATAAGACTGTAAAATTCCATTTCCAGGGGAAAATATTATATTGAGCTCCAGGTGTTACCTCCTGACTTATTTATTTTTCACATACAATTCTTCTTCTCTTTGTTTTACTTTCCTTATGTTTTCTCTCTGTTGTATTTTTCTTTTTACCTTCTCCTCATTTCAACTAGATGTCTATTATATCAACTAATTTTTCATAGTTCTTTTTAATTTGTATTTTTACACACCTTTTTTATAGACATATGCTTTTTTTTTGCCATATGCTTTTTAACTCTCTTTTCACTCTATTAAGTTTTACCTTTTCATATATACAAGTTTTACTTCCCTTGTGATTTTAGGAAGTAGCATCCTCTAATAGACCAAACACACTCAAAAACAACGGAAACACCCTGCTTGTCTATACTAAGAGACTATAGCCCCCCTTCCCCTCATGACCTTTCTAAAAATCTTTAAAAAATTTGTAAATTTTATTATTGACTTTCATCTTGGCTTTGTTTTTTCAGTGATGGCTTCTGACTACTCTAGATTTTCCTAGGATGCATCTTGCTTGGGTTGTGGTTGATATTTTGGACTCTGCTCATTCGCTCAACCATCCCTCAACAGAATGACTAGAAGGAGGAACTCTCAACAAAGAAATGATCCTGGAAGGAGGGGCAAGATGGTGGAGGAGTAGGAAGCCCTCTTTCTTTTTTTTTTAAGTTCTTTTTAAAAAAAATTTTTATTACATTATTTTATATTTTCAGTGTTCCAAGATTCATTGTTTATTCTTCACCTCCCTTCCAAGACCCTCAGTTTGTTTCTGAGTCCAAAGTCTTTCATGTTTCATCCCCCTCTCTGATTTCCCCACTTCCCATTTCTTTTCCTTCTTCTACTGTCCTCCATATTACTCCTTATAGCTCCACAAGTAAGTGAAACCATATGATACTTGACTTTCTCTGCTTGGCTCATTTCACTCAGCATAACCTATTCCAATCCAGTCCATGTTGCTACAAAAGTTGGGTATTCATCCTTTCTGATGGAGGCATAATATTCCATTGTATATATGTACCACATCTTCTTTATCCATTAATCCATTGAAGGGCACCTTGGCTCTTTCCACAGTTTGGGGATTGTGACCATTGATGCTATGAACATTGGGGTACATATGGCCCTTCTTTTCACTACATCCTTATCTTTGGAATAAATACTGAGTAGTGCAATTGCAGGGTCATATGGTCGATCTATTTTTAACTTTTTAAGGAATCTTCACACTGTTTTCCAAAGCGGCTGCACCAACACGCATTCCCACCAACAGTGTAAGAGGATTTACCTTTCTCCACAGCCTCTTCAACACTTGTTGTTTCCTGTCCTGTTAATTTTGGCCATTCTGACTGGTGTAAGGTGGTATCTCAATGTGGTTTTGATTTGAATTTTCCTGATAGCTAGTGATGATGAACATTTTTTCATGTGTCTGTTAGCCATTTGTATGTCTTCTATGGAGAAGTACCTCTTCATGTCTCCTGCCCATTTTCTGATGTAATCATCTTTTTTTTTGGTCGTTGAGTTTGAAGAGTTCTTTATAGATCTTAGATATCAGCCTTTTGTCTGTAGTGTCATTTATGAATATCTTCTCCCATTCCGGGGTTGCCTCTTTGTTTTGTTGACTGTTTCCTTTGCTGTGCAGAAGCTTTTTATCTTGATGAAGTCCCAAAATTTCATTTTTGCTTTTGTTTCCCTAACACCTAAGAAACAAATAATCAAGTCAAAAAATGGGCAGAAGACATGAACAGTCACTTCTCCAAACAGGATGTACAAATGGCTAACAGACATGAAAAAATGTTCATCATCATTAGCCATTAGGAAAATTTAAATCAAAACCACATTGAGGTACCACCTTACAGCAGTTAGAATGGCAAAAATTGACAAGGCAAGAAATAACAAGTGTAGTAGAAGTTGTGGAGAAAGGGTACCCTCTTACGCTCTTGGTGGGAATGAAGGTTGGTACAGCCATTCTGAAAAATAGTGTGAAGTTTCCTCAAAACATTGAAAATAAAGCTAACCTGTGATGCAGCAGTTGCACTATTGGGTATTCATCCCAAAGATACAGATGTAGTGCAATGAAGGGGCACATGCACTCCAATGTTCATAGCAGCAATGTCCACAATAGCCAAACTGAGAAAGAGAAGAGATACCCTTCAACAGATGCATCTTGTTTGGGTGGGATAAAGAAGATGTGGTACATATATACAATGGAATACTATGCCTCCATCAGAAAGGATGAATATCCAACTTTTGTAGCAACATGGACTGGACTGGAAAAGATTATGCTGAGTGAAATAAGCCAAGAAGAGAAAGTCAAGTATTGCATGGTTTCACTTACTTGCGGTGCATGAGGGGTAACCTGGAGGACAGTGGGAGAAGGAAAGTAAACGGGAACTAGGGTAATCCAGGGAGAGAAATGAAACAACAGAGACTTTGGACACAGAAACAAACTGAGGGACTTGGAGGGAGGGGGGTGGAGGGATGGGAGAGCCTGGTGGTGGGTACTGGGGACACCTACAGCATGGAGCACTGGGTGTGGGGAATGGGGAATGAATCTTGGAACACTGGGAAAAAAATTTAAGTAGCAATAAAAAAAAAAAAAGAAGATGTGGTCCGTATATACAACGGAATATTACTCAGCCATAAGAAAGGATGAATACCCAGTTATTGTATCAACATGGATGGGACTGGAAGAGATTATGTTAAGTGAAAAAACTCAAGCAGAGAAAGACAATTAGCATTCAGTTTCACTTATTTGTGGAACATAAGGAATAGTGTGGAGGCCATTAGGAGAAGGAAGGGGAAAATGAAGGGGAGAAATCAAAGGGGTAGATGAACCATGACAGATTGTAGACTTTGAGGAACAAACTGAGGCATATAGAGGGGCAGGGGTGGGAGTATGGGTTAGCCCAATGATGGGTATTAAGAAGGGTACATATTGCATGGAGCATTGGGTATTATACAGAAACACTGAATCATGGAACATTACATCAAAACTAATGATGTACTGTATGGTGACTAACATAATAATAAAAAAAAAATCCCAAACCCAAACCACATTGAGATACCACCTTACACCTGTTATAATGTGCAGGATTTCTAATCCTAACCTTAAAAACAAACCATGCCCAAGTATAACATCAGCATAATATGTGGTGTTTATTTACTTTTAAGAATGATATTTAAAGAAATTCTACACAAAGATAAAAGAGAGAAGGGATAATGTCAGGTTTTCCAATGACAAAGAACAGAGTGTCACAAAATGGGCATGTAAAATAATATAATCTGGGTCACAAAAGCAATGCAAATCTTGCTGAAATTTTTAGATATTTGCTTTGAAAAACTAAATACAGGATTAATACACAGTGTTTGGAATATTAAGACCAATGCATGAAAATTATTATATGTACACAGGTGGCAGAAGACAGCCCTGATTATTGAGCTCCTCTTTTTGTCTATATATTTGTAAAATAATAATCTATTTTATTTTTTCAGTGTTCCAAGCCTACATATTAAGTAAGGAAGTTTCAGGGAAGGTGTAGAGGAAAATAAAAGTGAGGAGATAAAAGTTGAAGGACTGGAAGCCACAGATGTTCTGGACAAGCTTTACTCAGTCATGAATGAGCAGGTAAATCCCCCATGATCTTGTCACAATGAGAGTTTGTATACAGCAAGTCTGAATGTGGCCTGGGACTCTGCATTCAAAGCAGCTCTGGGCAATGCTGCTCCTGCTGGGCCATGGTCCCCACTCTGAGTAGCTGGGCCATAATCGGCATGACTGCTTTGGAACTAGGTTACATTTCCAGATAGTGGTGGCAGCAGAGAGGATAGAAGCATTTCAAATTCCCCAGCTAATGCAATTAGACAGGGTGGTATTTTATTAATTCATTCACCTGAAATAAAACAGAATCACGTTTCTGTGCTGTCAGTGTGATGGACATTGAATGCTGATCCCCCCCCTCCCTTTCCTGCTCATCATTTCATCCACACGGAATCAGGAAATCAAACACCTGCTTCAGAATTTCTCCTCCTGGGGTTTTCAGAAAAGTTGGAGATTCAGTTCATGCTCTTTGGGCTGTTCCTGTCCACATACTTGGTCATGTTCTCTGGGAATCTGCTCATCATCCTGGCCATCTGCTCAGACTCCCACCTCCACATGCCCACGTACTTCTTCCTCACCAACCTGTCCTTTGCTGACATCTGTTTCACCTCCACCACCATTCCCAAGATGCTGCTGAATATCCAGGCTCAGAGAAAAGTTATCACCTATAGAATCTGCCTCCACCAGACATTTTTTTCTTTGTATTTGGATGCCTGGACAATTTACTCCTGACCATGATGGTCTACAACTATTTTGTAGCCATCTGTCAACCCCTCCACTATTCAGTTATCATGAACCCCTAGCTCTGTGGGCTGCCGGCCTTGGAGTCCTGGTGCATCAGTGTCACAGGCTCCCTTATTGAGACCTTGACCCTTTTGAGACTGTCCTTATACACAAAATGGTGATCTTTTTGGTGCTCTTCCTGAAGTTCTGAAGCTTGCCTGTTCTGACACCCTCATCAGTAACAAAGTGGTGTATTCTGCAACTTGCCTTCTGGCCATGATTCCTTTACATGGAACACTTCTGTCTTACTATCAGATTGTTTCTTTCATACCTAGAATTTCCTCAGCTTCAGGCAAGTACAAATGCTTTTCCACATGTGGGTTTCACCTCTCAGTGGTCTCCTTGTTCTATGGCACCAGGCCTTGGGGTGGATCTCAGTTCTGCAACAACTTCATCCTCCAGGAAGAGGCTGGTGCCCTTGGTGATGTACAACATTGTCACCCGCATGCTGAACCCCTTCATCTACAGCTTGAGGAACAGGGACATGAAGGGGGCCCTGCCACACTCCTCAGGAGGGTGGTATCTCTCAGCATCAGGAACAATTACAGGAATCTCCTGAGTAGCTAGGCACACAATATGGAGGCCCAGAGATCCTGGATTTATTCATCTACTATTTTTATTTCTTCCCGAGGTGTTCACATTTTAAAGCAGTTCTCTCTTGGATCTTCCTTGTCTTCTTTATTTTTCTTCAAGTTATAACCTGGATTCCCCTTTTCACTTTATGACCAGTAATTTTCACTTGGTGTGAATACAACCTGGTATTTTCTCAGTAATCTTTGGTAATGGTTTGGATTTCAAAAAAAAAAAAAAGTCAAATCTCATGTAGTTAATGTCTATACCCAGAATGATGGGATGTGTACCTATTTTAAAAATAGCCCTAAAACTCTCAGAGATGTTTTCTCAGGTCATGTGAATATAATCAACTCAAATATTTGACTCCCCCTTTTTTCCTTGACCTGATTCACTTTCCATCCAGTCACATCAACATTCTTAAATTTCTCTGCTCGTCCACAATGTAGATTCCTTGAATTTTAGAATTGTCTCTTACTTATCTTTGAAATGGCAGTGCCTAGTACAGTTCTCTGGATGGAGTTTATGATCAGTGAATTTTTGTTGAGTGAATAATAGATGGGTAAGTGGTTAAATATGGTCAGGACCAGAAAAAAAATTTATTGATTTAATGAAAACTTTTGACCTAGAAAACAAATTTGGTGTTTTTGTTTTGTTTTGTTTGTTTGTTTGTTTCTTTTTAGTAGACTCCATGCCTTGGGAGGACCCAAGGTAGGGCTTGAACTCTGAACCCTGATCGTCTCCTGAACTGATATCGGGAGTTAGCCAGTTAACTGAATTACCCAGGTGCCCCAATAAATTTAGTTATTATTATTTTTTCAAAATTTATTTTATTTTATTTTTTCAGTGTTCCAAGATTCATTGTTTATGCCCCACACCCAGTGCTCCATGCAATGTGTGCCCTCAATACCCACCACCAGGCTTACCCACCTTCTTACCCACTCCCCTTCAAGACCCTCAGTGTGTTTCTGAGTCCAAAGTCTCTCATGTTTCATCTTCCTCTCTGATTTACCCCACTCTCCATTTCCTTTCCTTCTCCTACTGTCCTCCATATTACTCCTTATGCTCCACAAGTGAGTGAAACCATATGATACTTGACTTTCTCTTCTCAACATAATCTCCTCCAATCCAGTCCATGTTGCTACAAAAGCTGGATATTCATCCTTTCTGACGGAGGCATAGTATTCCATTGTATATATGTACCATATCTTCTTTATCCATTCATCTGTTGAAAGGCATCTTGGCTCTTTCCACAGTTTGGTGATTGTGGCCATTGCTGCTATGAACATTGGGGTACATATGGCCCTTCTTTTCACTTTGGAGTATCTTTGGAGTAAATATCCAGTAGTGCAATTGCAAGGTTGTATGGTAGCTATATTTTTAATTTTTTATGGAATCTCCACACTGTTTTCCAAAGTGGCTGCACCAACTGCATTCTCACCAACAGTGTAAGAGGGTTCCCCTTTCTCCGCAGCCTCTCCAACACTTGTTGTTTTCTGTCCTATTAATTTTGGGCATTCTGACTGGTGTAAGGTGGTATCTCAATGTGGTTTTGATTTGGATTTCCATGATAGCTAGTGATGACCAATATTTTTTCATGTGTCTGTTAGCCATTTGTATGTCTTCTATGGAGAAGTGCCTTTTCATGTCTCCTGTCCATTTTTTTTTAATGTGGTGATCTTTATTTTGGTTGGTTTGATGAAATCCCAAAAGTTCATTTTCACTTTAGTTTCCTTTGTCTTTTAAAACATGTCATGAAAGGAGTCACTGTGACCAGTGTTGGAGAGATGACTGCTTATGTTCTCATCTAGGATTTTGATGGATTCCTGTCTCATATTGAGGTCTTTCATCCGTTATGAGTTTATCTTTGTGTATGGTGTAAGAGAATGGTCCAGTTTCATTCTTCTGCATGTGGCTGTCCAATTTTCCCAGCACCATTTATTGAAGAGACAATTTTGTCAAAGATTAGTTGAAGTTGACCGTAGGATTAAGGATCCATTTCTGTGTTCTCTATTCTGTTCCATTAATCTATGTGTCTGTTTTTGTGCCCATACCATGCTATCTTGATGAGCACAGCTTTGTAATATAGCTTGAAGTCAGGTATCATGATGCTTCCAGCTTTGGTTTTCTTTTTCAACAGTGGCCTAGTGATTCAGGGTCTTTTCTGGTTCCATACAAATCTGAGGATTATTTGGTTCCACTTTGTGAAAAATGTTGGTGGTATTTTGATAGGGAACACATTGAAAGTGTAGATTGCTCTGGGCCACATAGACATTTTTACATTTTTTATTTTTAATAATTGATTTTATTTTTTAAGTGTTCCAAGATTCATTATTTATGCACCTCACCCAGTGCTCCATGCAATATGTGCCTTGCCTAATTCACAATTCTTTAAAATGTTATTAGTCACATATGGTACATAGTTTTTGATGTAGTGTTCCAAGTGTTCCAAGAGTTGTCTACATATAGTATCCCATGGTCCATGTAATACATGCCCTCCTTAATAAGGAGGGCATAAGAGACTCTTAATCTCAGGAAACAAACTGAGGGGAGAGGGTGGGAGGGATAAGGTTGCTGGGTGATGGACATTGGGGAGGGTATGTGCTATGGAGAGTACTGTGAATTGTGTAAGACTGATGAATCACAGACATGTATCCCATAAAACAAATAATACATTATATGTTTATAAAAAAAGAGGGAGAGTGATGAGAGGTGGTGGCAGAAAATGCTGAGGACTGAGGTGGCTTTCCTGCCACTGATGGGACTTGAAGGCATAGGGAGTCCTTCCTTCACATGGTGCTCTTTGCATGCTTATTAATTGTTTTCCAAGGTATTCTGTGAATAGAGATAAATCCCTTCATTTTTTCCATCTGTTGGTTAACATTCTGCATTTAAGGGTCACATATTGGACTACATGAACTCCGGTACCATTATGTTGAGAACTGTTCACACTGCACAACACACACACACAGATGCACAACGTGCACTCTGACCTCCTGGCACTGTTACTATCAAGGGCTTCTTTCCCTCAACCACAATTAATTGAAGGAAATGATACAAGAAAAGCTTTCAACCTCAGATTACCATATAAATAGTACTTAAATTCTAGGTAGTAAGCCCCCTCATGGGCATGAAAACACAGGGTTCCACAGGGTTTAACACAAGGTTTAATATGATCCACTTGTGTCCTATATTTAAATAAACATAGAAAATAGGTTTCAAAAACAGAGAGAGAGAGAGAGAAAAGAAATGGATACAAGGGAGAAAAGAGATCTAATAAGCTCAGGGGTCCCTGAGAGACTGTGATGAGCAGAATGCTTCCTTGGTTCTGGCAGCATTCCAGCCCCAGTTCACATCCCCTGATGCCCAGAATAATTAACAAAGGAGGAAAGAAACAACAATGGAGTAGTATTCTTATGATGGCAAGACTGACTATCCCTCTAGAAAACCGCAAAGGGAATAAACCTGCAATTTACAACAGAAGATATACAATGTATGACAATAGAAGGGGGTTTTTGAAGATCAAATGATAAAAGGCTTTTTCAAATATATATTTTTTAATTTAAATTCCATTAGCCAATATAACGTATATCATTAGTTTCAGATGTAGGGTTCAATAATTCATTAGCTGTATATGACACCTAGTGCTCATCACATCACACGCCCTCCTTAATACCCATCACCCAATTACCCCATCCTCCCACCCACCACCCCTCCAGCAACCTTCAGTTTGTTTCCTGTAGTTAAGAGTTTTTCATGTTTTTTCCCCCTCTCTGATGACTTCTCATTCAGTTTTCCCTCCCTCCCTATGATCCTCTGCACTGTTTCTTATATTTCACATATGATTGAAATCATATAATAGTCTTTCTTTGATTGACTTATTTCACCAAATGCTTTTTTTTACTTTTTTTTAAAAAGATTTTTATTTATTTATTTGACAGAGAGAGATCACAAGTAGGCAAGAAGCAGGCAGAGAGAGAGGAGGAAGCAGGCTCCCTGCTGAGCAGAGAGCCCGATGCGGGCCTCAATCCCAGGACCCTGAGATCATGACCTGAGTCGAAAGGAGAGGCTCTAAACCACGGAGCCACCCAGGCGCCCTCACCAAATGTTTTTTAAAGACAAATCCTTTCTGATGGCTGAATAATATTCCATTTCATATATGAACCATATCTAACCGGAGGGTACTATGCTAAGTGAAATAATTCAAGACATGGAAGCAACCTCAGTGTCTATCAATAGATAAATGGATAAGGAAAATATGGTACACACACACACACACACACACACACACACACACTAGAATATTTTTCACCCATAAGAAGGATGAGATCATGCATTTTGAGACAATATGAATAAACCTAGAGGATATTATGCTAAGCAAAATAAGTTAGAGTGAGAAAGAAAAATATCATATGATTCCATTCATAAATGGAGTCTAAAAAAATGAATGAGCAAAAAACAAAATCAGACCTATAAATACAGACACCAAACTGATGTTTTCTAGCGAGGAGGGTGTGGAGATAGGCTGATTGAAGGGAAGAGGATATAGGCTTCCAGTTATGGAATAAATAAGTCATGAGGATAAAAGGCACAACATAAGGGATACAGTCAATTATATTTAAACAGTGATGTACCCACATATCAGGACTGAAGGTAGTTACACTTGTGAACATAGCATAGTGTATAAAGTCATCAAATAACTGTGTTGTACACCTGAAATTAAAGTATTGTTGTGTGTCAACTATACTCAAATAAGACCAACAACAAGAAGAAAACACACAACATAACTCTTTCTCATTGGGAAAGAATGCTCTGAATATCCTACCTGGGTATATAGCCAGAAAAAAACCCCTATCTGTATTTAAAGATGGGAATGCATTACTCTAGATGAAAACCTTAATAACTAGATCTGACATAGGAATATCTCTGAATCAGACACTGGAGACAGTCACTCACAGCAGCTCAGATGCTCACAGTGTGGTCTTTTTGATGTGCCTGCATGAGAGGTTATATACATTGGAGAGATGTCCATTCCAGGGGTGATGGACCAATTAGTAGAGAGGAAATATGCACTTGACTTTCAAGTTGGACACATGGGGACTGATGGTGGCAGGAAACTTGCCTTTGTTTATGATCTCTTAGCTATAGGAGAGCTGAATTGTTTAGAGAATTGAGCAACATGAAGGGAATTTATTTAATAAGGAGCTCTGAGAATTCAGTCTCTGAATCCCCCTCTGCAGAGTTCACCTGCTGCTCATCAGTGTGCCTCTCTGAGATGTCCACCCACTCCAAAGAACCAGAGCTTGACCCCCATTTCTTGTCCTTTCTACATCAATTGCCTTTGGAAGGAAGGCCCACTAGAGCCAAATCCGTTGAATAAGGCATTAGAGGAATCCAGAGCTGTCTGGTAAGTACTCCAGGAAAATAGCGTGGAGGGAAGAAACACTTTAATTAAACACACCTTCCGGGGCAACAGGTTGATGAGACAGTGAAATGGGATTGACTCCAAATCCTGTACATTTTATGTCTGAAAAAGATTCTTGATCCTCATTCCTTCTCAGTCAGGCCTTCTTGCTTCTCTTCTAAGAGCATCATTGTAGGGCCCCTCTGCTCCTGCAGCAGGAACCGACTCTCTCATATGTCTGCTTATCTCTAGGGTTCTGCTTTATCCCAACATTAGCCTTTCCACTTATTTGTGAAGCACTGACTGCCCGAGGCAGCTCTGCAGAATGAGGGGAGCCTTGGAGTCAAGCAGATGTGAGTTTGAATTGCCACTTTCCATCTGGTGCCTGATGGACCTCAGCAATGTTTTTTCTATTCTGTGGATATTTTCCCCATTACCCCAGAGGGACTATCAGGAGGTTTCAGAGAATGCTTATGGGAGGGAAGATGTGATGGGTCTAGTGTCCAGGACATGATACCAGCTGAAAAACAGCATTTATTTACTCTTTTTCTCATTCACATGACATATTTCAAAAGACTTTTGAGGAACCTATACAATGCTTAGGATAATCCAAAATATCTTAAATGTTTATGGCAAGATAAACATTATGGTTGAAGGAAATGAGACATAAAACCAGGCATAGGGTAGATATTTGGTTTACATAGACAAACCAAATATCTACCATGAAATGTTACACTTTTGCCAAAATTGTGCACCTGATAGAACTCTGGTAATTCCAGTGGGAAAAAAAGGACTCAGTTTGTGCTGTTAGGAGGAAATTAGGCCACGTAGATAGAAAAATTAAGAAAAAGTGTCCATATTCAATTCAGGGTTAATTTGTCTCCCTTGCCAAAGAGGGTGAATGACGTCTCTGCGCTAACATGAGAAACATGGTTCATTCCATCTTCTCTACTTCCACATCCATAGTATGTGGTTTTCCAGAACACATCAGCTGTGAGAATCCCAGTGTCATGTGTGAATTCTGGGAAAGGAGGAGAGAGAAAAGGGAAATAATTATAAAGAGCACTCAAGTATTCTTATTCAATAAATTCTCAGACTCTTCACCAACAGTCCAGGATTTAAAGTGAAACTAGGAAATATAGTATCTTATCTGGGTGTGTGACCATGTCCAAATATATCTTATCTGGGTGTGTGACCATGTCCAGATATAATCAGGTAAGAGGAAAATGGATATGTTATGTATGCAATCTCTGGCTCAATAATTAATTACAAGAGTCACAGTATCCATAACATGAAAAATACAATTCCTTGTTAGAAGGAATTCCTTCCTGACACAAAGGCAGAAAGACAGTGATCTCCCCAATTTTCATGAAAGTCACATTGTGTGAGGGAAGGATAAATGTGTGCAGCCAATTCCCTTTAAGGAATCAAAAGCACATTTTAAGGTACTTGAAATGTTTCTTAATGTAGCCTAGAGGAATCACACATAGGGTAATAGTCACACTGTGGGAGAGGTGAGGCAGGACCACTATTATCATGGTTCAAGTATTAAAATGTATTGAAAAAAATCATCAGTAAACCTTAACCAAAGTTAAAGGTACCTAACCCATATGAGCTAGAAGAGCATTCAGATTCCTGAGTAGTAAAGCTAATGGCACCACCTAGTTTAGATGCATTCACACTAATTTGGTGGCTCCAAATAACAAGTCACCATCTGATCCTACTTTGATATTCAAATTAATATTACCTGGAGCTGTTACAATTTTTACAGAATGATCTTATATGAATTGACAAGACAGAACTCTGTGTCCTGGAATTTGTAACCTGAAAGCATTATTATCAAATCCTGGTTGGGTGTCATTTTTCTTTGTCTCTCATCCTTGAAATCACTTCCAGTTTTGGGGTCCTCACTCAGTGGATCAACATCAGAGACTTGGGAATGCTCTTGGGATTGTCTTGGTGAGGTTGGGTGCATTCAGAGGGCATCAGCATATTTCTGAATGAAGGTACCAGAATTTCAA
>PITA01030434.1:0-16508 GCA_004023965.1 Spilogale gracilis | reverse complement strand
TTTTTTTTTTTTTTTTTTTTTTTTTTAGTTAGGAACGGATGTAGAATTTTAGTAAATGCTTTCCTGCATCTATTGAAATGGTTATGTTTGTATATATACACATATATTGTCAGTGCAATATATGTGGTTGATGCCAAATGAACAAAGCTTTTAGAATTTCTGAAAGAAGGAAAGATTTTTTTTTTTAAGATTTTTTATTTATTTGACAGAGAGAAACACAGCCAGAGAGGGAACACAAGCAGGGGGAGTGAGAGAGGGAGAAGCAGGCTTCCCGCCGAGCAGGGAGCCCGATGTGGGACTCGATCCCGGGTCTCCGGGATCATGACCTGAGCTGAAGGCAGTCGCTTAACCAACTGAGCCACCCAGGTGCCCTGAAGGAAAGATTTTTATTTCAGCCCAAGTTAGGACAGTTGCCTGGGAAACATGCTCTTCACAGGGAAGAATGTGCTCCTGAGCATGGACAGTTTTTACAGGGTTATAGACTTTTCTACATCTTGCAAAAGCTCAAGAGATTATAGATTAGCATATAGGTAGGAACCATGAGGTTTAAGGTCAAGGAATGCAGGAAGTAGTGGCATTTGTTGATGTCTTAAGGACAAGAGGGTTTCCTTCAGGCTACTCATTTATAAGGCCTGTGTACAATGCATCTCTGGTGGGACATAAATCAGGCTTTATTTTAAGCAAAGTTTATGTACACTTATGTTGACTTAGAAAGGAATCTAAGATGGGGGGCTGCCTAGGGGTTCAGCAGTTGGGCTTCTGCCTTCAGCTCAGGTCTTGGTCCCGGGGTCCTGGGATTGAGTCCCACATCGGCTCCCTGCCCAGCTGGGAGTCTGGTTCTCCCCCTGCTTGTGTTCTCTCTCTCTCTGTGAAATAAATAAATATAATCTTAAAAAAAAATCTAAAATGGCTTCCTTTTAGAAAGCTTTTTTCCATATGTATATAATTTGTTAATGAAATGGATTACATTGCTTGATTTTCAGATTTAACTAACTGCATTCTTGGGATAAACTCCATCTAGTCATGGTGTTTTATCCTTTTTCTAGATTATTAAATTCTATATGCTAAAACTGTGATAATATTTTTTTGTTTCTGTTCATGAGGGGTGTTGGTCTATTTTTTTAAAAGAGTTTGTTTGTTTGTTTGTTTATTTATGAGAACAAGAGAGTAAGCATGGCAGAGAGGGGAAAAGGGAGAGAGAGAGAGAGAGAGAGAGAGAGAGAGAGAGAATCTCAAGCAGACTCCTGACCTGAGTCACCCAGGTGCACCCTAATATTCTTTTTCCATAATATATTTATCTTGTTTGTTATATCAAGATAATGTTGGTAGCATAGAATGAATTGGGAAGTGGTCTCTCCTATTTTCTGGAAGTTTGCATGGAATTGGTACTATGTCTTCCTTAAATCTTTGGTAGAATGTATCATGTCTTGGGGGTCCCCTGGATGGCTCAGTCAATTGAGCATCCAACTCTTTTTTTTTTTTTTTAAGATTTTATTTATTTGACAGAGAGAAACACAGCCAGAGAGGGACCTGAGCTGAAGGCAGTCGCTTAGCCAACGGAGCCACCCAGGCGCCCCGAGCATCCAAGTCTTGATTTCAGATCATGATTCCAGGGTCCTGGGATTGAGCCCCAGGTGGGGCTTCCTGCCCAGCAGAGAGTTTGCTTCTCCCTTTCCCTCTCTCTCAAATAAATAAGTGAATAATCTAAGAAAAGAAAAGGAAAAAAGAATGTACAATGACTTGGAATTGGAGGGGGAGGGTTAAGTACAAATTTAATTTCTTTAATAGATATTGGAATTTTTCAGGTACTCTGTTTTTTCTTGATTGAACTTTCATAATTATATCCTTCAAGAAATTTACCCATTTCATATATGTTGTTGAATATATTGGCATAAGCTTTTGTAATATTCTCTTTAACCTTTTTTTTCAATTTTCTTTTTTTTTTTTTTAAAGATTTTATTTGTTTATTTGACAGAGAGAGATCACAAGTAGGCAGAGAGAGAGGAGGAGGCAGGCTCCCCACTGAGCAGAGAGCCGGATGCGGGCCTCGATCCCAGGATCCTGAGATCATGACCTGAGCCAAAGGCAGAGGCTTTAACCCACTGAGCCACCCAGGCACCCATCTTTAACCTTTTAATATTTGTAGAATCTGTAGTGAATCATCTCTCTTATTTCTGAATTGGAAATTTTTGTCTTTTCTTTTTCCTAATCAGTGTGTCTAAACGTTCTTCATCAGTTTTATTGATTTTTTTTCAAAAACCAGCTTCATTGATTTTCTCTCCATGTATATATTTTTTATTTCTATTGATTTCTGCTCTTACTCTTATTATTTATTTTCTTCTGATTATTTTGGGTTTATTTGCTTTTCCTTCTCTGGTGTTTTTTTTTTTTTAAAGATTTTATTTATTTGACAGAGAGAAACACAGCCAGAGAGGGAACACAAGCAGGGGGAGTGAGAGAGGGAGAAGCAGGCTTCCCGCCGAGCAGGGAGCCCGATGTGGGACTCGATCCCGGGTCTCCAGGATCATGACCTGAGCCAAAGGCAGTCGCTTAACCAACTGAGCCACCCAGGCGCCCCCTTCTCTGGTGTTTTTATGGGGGGAACTTAAGTTATTGATTTTTGACTTTTCTAATATAAGCAGTTATTGCTTAAAAAGCTGTATGTCAGTCAACCTCATGTAAGGACCAGAATTAGTGGTCTGGAAGCAGAAGAGAGGTATGGCTGAGAGGTCACAGCAAGAGAAAGACATTGGCCAGGAGTCAAAAACCTAGTTTTCACTAGCCACTCATGAGCTTTGTGGCTTTGGACTTAGATTTTCTGAGCCTCAGTGTCTTTGCCTGCATGGAGCCAGGGTAATCTCTTGGGCTTTTGGAGATGAAGTAGTTAATGAATATGATAACATCTGACACCTGGATGGGCCTCCCCAGATCAATGTGAAGGGTGGTTGTCGTAACATTTGTAATCATAATGGCTTCTTCTGTCTTTCCAGAACCAGAAACAGCATGTACACACGTCTCCCCCAGAGGTAGGATGTGTGCCCCAACCCCTTTCATCTCCTCTTCTTCACCCCCAAGGGCTGCCCTCCTCACAGCTTCCCTCATGCCTACACCATAGTTCCCCGCCCTGGTCCTCCCAGGTGTCTGCTTGGGCCCACTCCTCCTGGGCCCGTGCCACCACTGCCATCCCTGTCTCCTCCTGCAGTGGCTCTCCGTTCCCAGCCTCGGTGCAGGAGCCAGGCCTGCACGTATGGCGGGTGGAGAAACTGAAGCCAGTGCCGGTCACACGTGAGAACCAGGGCATCTTCTTCTCGGGGGACTCCTATCTTGTGCTGCACAATGGTCCGGAAGAGCTCTCCCACCTGCACCTGTGGATAGGTAAGGAGGCTGCTGGCTGAGGTGGGTGTGGCCCTGGCAGGAGCTGGCGCTGGCATGGGTCTCACGGACCTTGCCCTGCCCCTCCCCACCACCGCAGGCCAGCAGTCCTCCCGGGACGAGCAGGGGGCCTGCGCTGTGCTGGCCGTACATCTCAACACGCTGCTTGGGGAGCGGCCCGTGCAGCACCGAGAGGTGCAGGGCAATGAGTCCGACCTCTTCATGAGCTACTTCCCACATGGCCTCAAGTACCAGGTCAGAGCCCACCTCCCAGCACCCTTACCTTGCGGCTTCTCTTGGAGCCACGCCTCCTTCCAGCTAGTTCTCGCCCTGCAGAAGGCCCGGGAGCCCTCAGGCCCAGGGCCTCCTCACCTTTCTGCCCGTCCCCCGCTGGGTCCGCTGAGGGCCTCCGGCCTCCCTTCAGCCCACTAAGGTTGCCCGGTCTGGGCTGCAGGAAGGCGGAGTGGAGTCAGCATTTCACAAGACTTCCCCCGGGGCTGCTCCACCTGCCATCAAGAAACTGTACCAGGTGAAGGGGAAGAAGAACATCCGGGCCACTGAGCGGACGCTGAGCTGGGACAGCTTCAACACTGGGGACTGCTTCATCCTGGACCTGGGCCAGGTGAGCAGGCCGGGTGGGCTGAGAGCTGCGTGGGCACCTGGCTTTTAAGAGCACCAGGGAGCTAGAGAGAAGCTGTTCCAGCCTTTAGAAAACATCTTACATTCAAAAAGACAGAAACCTAAAACAACAACAACAACAACAACAACAAAAACAACAGAAACCTCTTTCTGCCGTCCAGCCACGGTCTCTAACACTGCAGCCCACTCTCCCCTTCTCTTGTCACTCCGAGTTCCAGGCCAGCTACACCTCCCCTTCATTTGTCCACTCAGCCATGCACTCAGTGAGTCTCTGAGGTCCACTCTGCACCCACTGGGGGCCACTAATGGCTCACCTTGGGGAGGCAGTCAACACAGGCCTGTCACCTGCCCTAATGCTCCTGGGATTTGACAAGGACTCGGTGGGGCAGGAGCCTCCACGGAGGGGGCTTGGGGCTGGGAGGGCTCCCTCTAGCGGCCGCTGTCGCGGCTGTCCCAGGAAGGTGCCCCCCTCCCCCAGACCTTCACGGAGAGGGACATGCCTC
This sequence comes from Spilogale gracilis, assembly GCA_004023965.1. Lineage (NCBI taxonomy): Eukaryota > Metazoa > Chordata > Mammalia > Carnivora > Mephitidae > Spilogale > Spilogale gracilis. Next base: position 11,994 of record PITA01030434.1, on the reverse strand, counting down.
TGCAGGTGAAAGGACTGGCGAGCTGAGGCTGAGGCGCTGAAGAGGGAGAGGTGCAGACATGCATGCTGACAGCAGGGAGGGGACTAGCTTGACTGGGACCTGGGTGGGGACAGGAGCAGCGGGAGCAAAAATTGTTGCGGAGCTTGGGACCCAGGTCCTGAGACTGTTGGAGGAGTTTGGAACACACCTTGTACTCAAGGTTCCAGGCAGGAAGCCAGCCCCAGGGCAGTGTAAAAGGAGGGCGAGCCATAGTGAATGGAGGCCGGGTGCAGGTAGTGCTGTGAGATACGAGGCTCAAGGATGCCATTCGCCCCTTCACTCACTCGTTCACTCATTCATTCATTCATTCAGTATTTAATATGTGTCTAGATATGTGCTAGTCTCAGAGTACTGGGCACAGGACTGTGAACAAAGCAAAGCGAAACAAAACAAAATGCCCATGCCCCAATGAAAGCTTACCAGTCAGGGGAGATAGATTACAGACAAGACCTTTATGTGTATGCGGTGAGTCCTGTGGAGAAACGGAAAGCAGGAGGGACACAGGGCTGGTCACAGAAACACTCTCACAAAGAGTGTTGTGGTGTCTTAGATGGTCTTGCCTCTGGGGGCAGTTCTTCAGGACCCACCACCACCACCACCACCACCACCACCACACACACACACACACACACACACGGTCAATAGGCTAGATGCAGGCAGCTGAGCCTCTCCACTTCCCTCCAGAACATCTTTGCCTGGTGTGGTGGAAAGTCCAACATCCTGGAGCGCAACAAGGCGCGGGACCTGGCCCTGGCCATCCGGGACAGTGAGCGGCAGGGCAAGGCCCAGGTGGAGATCGTCACGGATGGGGAAGAGCCTGCCGAGATGATCCAGGTTGGGGGACATTGGGCTGGGCAGCTGGGAGAACTGTGGGGGGGAGGGTGGTCAGGAGAGGAGGGTGGGGGGTGGGGATGGGTGCTCTGGGGTACTGCTTAAGGCTGTGGCTAGCTCACAGTGTGCCCCGGTGTGATTGAGAGTAAAGCGCCCTTCTGGGGGGATGGACTAGTGGCCTGGTGGGTGGACTGGGCTGGACCCAGCCCTCACTTGCCTCTGCTGGGTGCTCTTGTGAAGGACATGGTTTGCCTCCCCCAGACGTGGTAGCCTTAGCCATGATGGGTTGGGAAGGTCTGGGGCAGGTGCCTAGGAGTCCCTGGAAACCTGGCCTGCCCTGGCCCCTTAGGTCCTGGGCCCCAAGCCAGCTCTGAAGGAGGGCAACCCTGAGGAAGACCTCACAGCTGACCGGACGAACGCCCAGGCGGCAGCTCTGTACAAGGTGGGCACCTGGCCTGCCGTGGGTGGGGGCAGGGCGTGCTGACAGGGGAGGGAGCCAGGGGAGGTTGGATCGGCTGGCAGGGTGGCTTATCCAGGGCTCCGAGCCAGGTGAGGATGGGAAGTGGATGGATGTCCGGCCCTTCTGAGGAGATAAAGACCACGTCACTTCTGGCCCATTCTTGGAAAAGGAGGTGTGAAACCAATGCTGAGCTTTACTTTTTTGAGTTCTTTGCATTCATTTGTAATTTGGAGTCCACTTAATTTCCAAATTGTTGCAGAGCCTTGGCACTGCGGTGATTGAGGGTGACGGGAGGAGTGGGGTGCCCAGTCTCCTCTCCACTCCTTGGACTGAGGTCATGAGTGGGGACCATGGGGGCTGTGGTCTAGGGGCAGAGGTTAGGGCTGCGTGCTGGGCGCAGCGGGTAGCATCTGGCACTGCCCATCCTCCCCCAGGTCTCCGATGCCACTGGACAGATGAACCTGACCAAGGTGGCTGACTCCAGTCCCTTTGCCCTTGAGCTGCTGCTGTCTGATGACTGCTTCGTGCTGGACAATGGGCTCTGTGGCAAGATCTACATCTGGAAGGGTACCTGTGACTTCTTCATTCTAGCCTGAGGCCCCTGTGGCTACTGGGACCTGGGCATGCTTCCCACCGGGGACTCAGCCTGCCTGACTGCTTTCAAAAATAGCCTCAGGGATCCGCTGAGCCTTTTCTCTTTGCTGTTCCCACCCCATAAATTCCAGGCAAGGGTTCTGAAGTTATCAACAAGCCTTAGAATCACTGTAGGGCCTTTAGAACAGATAGCTGGGCACCCCAGCCCCCCCCCCCCCGCATCCCCCAAAGAATCTGCATATCTAACTGGTTCCCAAGCCTTGCTGCTGGTCCAGGATCACATTTTGAGGACTGCTGTCCTAGAGCATCCCTAGGCCTTCTGGGCTGCTGAGACCCCATTCTTGCCATTCTGCCTTGGGGTATGACAGAATTTTAGATAAATTAAATCTCACTTGGTGCCCTGGGTAATGAACTAGTAGAACTTGTTTTTCCAAGAAATTGTATTGGCTGGAGATACAAACACTTGTGGATAAGCTTGTTCGCTTGGTTTAACTCCAAAAATGTTGAAACAAAGCTCTGAGCCTCTCACTGACCCTGGGAACCTCCTTACTTCTCTCCATGCTTGTCTTTTCTTGAGCATGTCTTACCTCCCTGACCAGATTATAACCTTCCTGAAAGCAGGAGCCATACCATCTCTGGTGTCATGACAGAATAGCATTTGCTCAATAAATGTTTATGGGGGCAACCAAAGCCCAGAGAAACACACAGCCCTAGCCTGGCGAGGAAGATGGGGAAGGATTAGGCATTCCCAGGATAGCTGCTACTGGCCAGTAATACCCCTGGCTCAGGGAAGGGCGGGAGCAGCAAGCAGCGTGGCAGCTTTCTATGAGCTGGGGTGGGGAGGGGGAAGATTGGGCCCTGGGGTTGCCTTTCCCCTCCCACCTTTATCATGGAACCTCCGAGCTCGAGCTTGAGGGGTTCCCAGATGCCCACAGAAGGGAATTTAAACCCAAGCAAAGAACCAAACCATTTTGGAAAGAGAAACCAGAGAAGAAAAACAAACAAACAAACAAACAAGAAAATTGGGAGCCAGTAAGAGAAGTCTCTTGCCTTAAACTGGAGCACCTCTTGTGCTAAAGGGATTGCCCACAGGAAGGAGTGGGTAACTGCACAGGCTGCCTTTTATTTTATTTTATTTTATTTTATTTTATTTTATTTTATTTTATTTTATTTTATTTTATTTTTTTTATTTTATTTATTTGACAGAGAGGGAGATCACAAGTAGGCAGACAAAGCAGAGGAAACAAGCTCCCCGCTGAGCAGAGAGCCTGACGTGGGCCTCAATCCCAGGACCTTGAGATCCCTGAGATCATGACCTGAGCCGAAGGCAGAGGCTTTAACCCACTGAGCCACCCAGGTGCCCCTGGGCTGCCTTTTTATAAGCTCTGGCATCATGGGAGTGAGATTATAATAAATCACACCCTTTTGTCCTATTTAGCTTCACACAGACGGCTTGATACTTGTTGATACTCGTCAGCAATACAGTTGACGGACTCCAGCGCTGAGGAGTCTGGGGCTGGGGCTTTTGGTTTTGAGTCTCATGCCACGGGAGCACTAACTCTGAGTATCCGTGGGCCTGGTCCCAGCAGAAGGTTTCGATTAGAGCAGGCTGAAATAACAGTTTCCATCCCCTTTGGAGTTGCCGGCTTAGGAGAAGTCTCCAGGGCTGACTTCACACCTCCAGACTTCCCAGCATCTTAGTACCTCCTGGTCCATTTACTATTAAAGTTGCCAGAGATCTATGGACCTCCCCACCCCCCCTTCAGTTTCCTTGAGAAAATGAGATGTGGGCTAAGAGGGTCCCTGCTCTTTTAAAAAATTCCCCTTCCGATTGATCCAGGTCGAAAAGCTAATGAGAAGGAGCGGCAGGCAGCTCTCCAAGTGGCTGAGGACTTCATCTCCCGTATGCGATATGCCCCCAACACTCAGGTGAGGAGACCCCTGGTGCCCCACCTCCTCCTCCCGGGGCTCTCCCTGTGGCCTCCTAACCTGCATATTGGACAAGAAGGGCCAGAGATCCTCAGGCACAGTCAGGAACACTCAGGCCTCCCTGCTGGCCCCTCCTGGGTGAAGGCCCTTCCTAATCCTTCAACATTTCAAAGTACATGGTGTTTTCTTTTCCTTTTTTAAAATTTATTTATCTAAGAGAGAGAGCAAGTTTGCCCAGGAACACGAGATGGGGGGGGGGGGAGAGGGCGAGAGAGAAGGGGAGAAGCAGACTCTCCTCAGTGCGGGGCTTGATCTCAAGACCCTGAGATCATGACCTGAGCTAAAACCAAGGGTCAGATGCTCAGCTGAGTGAGCCACCCAGGCGCCCCAGTGTTTTCTGAGCAGACATTGGGCAGCACTCCTCTGGCAGCCCACAGAGCCTGGTGTGGGCAGCTTGGGTGCCTCCTCTGGGCCCTTGTCCCCGGCTCATCCTGTCCCCATTGCCCCAGCATGGTGACTCCATGAGTCATTCTGAGAGGAGCTGATCAGGCCCATACATGACCGGTGTGTCTCTCAAACTGTGCACCCAAGTGCTTGGAGTCATCTGTTTTCTCAGTCCCATCTCTTGGCTTATTTCTTGGCCAGGAGCACCTATGGCCTGGCAGGCCATGTGGACTCAGGTCTGGCACCCAGCACCCTCCTCCACAGCTCTGCTCTGGCCTTGCCTGGTGGAGATTCAGGTGGAGGAATGTCTGTTCTCCCTGCAGGTGGAGATTCTGCCCCAGGGCCGTGAGAGCCCCATGTTCAAGCAATTCTTCAAGGACTGGAAATGAGGGTGGGCGCCTCCCTGTGCGTCCCCCCACACCCTCTGCGGCCACCCGCTTTCTCCTCCCTGGCTGCCTGGTCAGTGCGGAGGTGGCCCTAAGGCTGTTCAATAAAGGTGATGAATGCTTTCCCAGCTCTCTGCCCTTACCACCTGCCCTGAGCTAATCATCATTCCCCTGCTACTCACCGGGGTCTATCCATGGGCTGGGGCAGAGGAGGGCCCAACGACCACCCACTGCCCTGCTCAGGGGTTGGGGTAGACTTGGCACGATCGAAGCGGGGGGGCCCAGAGCTCCCAGAGGGCTGGCAGGGACTGTGTGGAGCCTGGTGGGGAGGAGGCACAGCCCTGGGCCTGGGCACTGCTTGCAACTGGGGTTCAGTTTGGTCACACATCCCCAGCTGGGATGAAGTTGGGGTAGCAGGCTCAGGACACAGTTGTTTGAGCCGGGATTTCCTCAGCTGCCCTGAGAAACCACTGTGAGGCGGCTCCCATACACACCTGTTGACCAAGAGGACAACTTCTCGCTGCTGCAGGCAAGTCTAGCTTGTCACCACAGGGGCGCATCGCATCACGTTAGGACAATGAGCACAGGGCCATTGGAGGGCCAGGGAAAGCCCCAGGCTGATGTGGCAAGTCATGGAGTATGGTTCGCAAGTTACCTTCCTCTGGGTCATCCTCAGCAAGTTGCTTTTCCTTGTCTAGGCCTTAGTTCATTCTTTCGTATCATGGGGTCGGGGGTGGCTAGAAGACCAGGCGACCAGGCTAAATAGGAGAATGGAGTGGTCCAGAGTGCTCCCACCCGGGAGGGCATGATCCGGGAGCAGGAGCAAGGGTGGGTAAGTATGGACTGGAGTTCAGGAGGCCAGGCTGAGCTGTGGCTGTCCTGACCCACTCCCACTCCTGTGCCCCAAGGGCTATGTGGCTTCTGAGCTCTGATTGGCTGGATTCTTCCAAGCCCAACAAATTCTAACCAAGTTCATCTTGATTTTGTGCAAAGCAGCACAGGGAAATCAGCTCAGCTCCTCCACGTATTCCCCCCCTCCCTCAAGGGGGCCCACCAGACAGCCTACATAGACAGAATGTGCCAGGGATAATTTGCAAAGGACACGAGTGAGAAAGGGGGGCACCAGATCTGTGGTTTCGACATTTTTAGGGTTGTGAAGCATTTCACAAATCCCGTGCAAGGCCTAAATAGGCCTTCCCTAAAAAAATGCACAGGTTAAGATGTCTGCATCTATTTTCAAAGGGTTTCGGCCCCCTCCACCCCCCCCCCCACCTTCCCCAAGAGAACCACGACTTAATCCCTGGACTGTTCTATTGCTAATGTGCCAAGGTCTGAAGCTGAGCACTCTGGGGGCATTACACAGGGAATGACTTGGTTAGAAAGGGCTCTGGCAGAAGCCACTGGCCTCCCCTCCAGCCTGAAGCGCACATGGACTGGCCCCCAGCTGAGCTGCAGGCTTGGGGCATTCACTGTTGGTCTGCAGAGTTAGCCTTCTGATCTGAGAGCAAGTGAAAGGAATCTGAAGGGGAGGAGTTACGGAACTGACACTCTTAAGTGGAGGCTGGGCCATAGCCTTTCTGTGCCCCAGCCCCACCAAGCCCAGGAAGCTGTCGGCCATCCCTGTGGGCACACTAAGCACACAGACTGGAGGATGTAAAGGGGACAAAGGATTAGTTCAAGTTGGGCCAAGATGGCACCAGGCAAACTACAGTCCATTACCAGCGCCGCCCTTGAGGCATCCTGCTAACAGCAGTGGGGAGTTCTCTGCCTTGGTTGGGGGGAGCTATGGGCCATCCCACCTCTGCAATGCACCCCAGCTCCAGGGGCCTGGACTTGGAGAAGTGCAGAGGGGCAAGACCATGGTCTTCCATGGGTCTACTTGACAGGGTACAGAGGACAGGAGAGAGGTGTAGTGGGGACTCCCCAGCTCAGGGGGAGCTGGACCTGGAATGGAGCAACAGAGCTACTAGCTTCCCCAGAAGCCAATTTGGGAAAAACATGTGGGGATCTCATAGCAATCTTTTTTTTTTTTTAATTTTTTAATTTATTTGACAGAGAGAAACACAGCCAGATGGGGAACACAAGCAGGGGGTGTGAGAGAGGGAGAAGCAGGCTTCCTGCTGAGCAGGGAGCCCGATGTGGGACTCGATATCTGAGCCGAAGGCAGTCGCTCAACCAACTGAGCCACCCAGGTGCCCCATGTCTCACAGCAATCTTAACCAGAGCCAAGGCCACACTGCCCCCTAGCCAGAGTGTGCATGGAGTCTTGGCCTCTAAGTACATGATGGACACACCCCATACTCTCAGTGGGACCCTGGCCACGGCAGAGCACCCTTCTCTCCTAAAGCCACTGGCTCTCACCAGGTCCTGGAACAACAGCCACAGCAAGGTGCAAGGCTTGTCTTGGAGGAAAACACTTGGGGCCCTTGACCTAGAACAATTCTTTTATTCAAAAACTGCTGGTATGTGAATCTCCTCCTTCCTTCAACCAGGCCAGAAAACTATCCCTGATGGGAACTGCACACCTCCATGGGGTGGGGGGTGTGTAGCAGGGGGTGCCCAGCTGGTGGACAGTCAGGATGGGTAGCAATGGAGATACCCACTGGAAAGCCGGTTCTGTGTCATAAACAGCGGGGCTGAGGGATGGGGAGAGGGGAGGGTGGGCTAAGTCCAGACCAGAAACCCCTCTGGGCCTCTCCCACCAGCCTGGGAGAGGATGGAGAGGCCTCTTGCCTTGGTTCACGCTGCCCCGTTGGCTGTCGTGATGGCTACCTTCTCCCTTCATATTGTAGCTGTAGGGTCCCTGTCTTGTGGACACCCATTGCCTGAGAGCCCTGATGCCCAGCTCTGCAATGAGAATATCTTTCAGTGTGGGGATACGAGGAACATCCAGGCAGGGCCTTCCCATCTCATGATCCATCCACTCGTTGAGATCACCTGGAAACCAACTCTCAACTAAACTCCAGTTACAGCAAATTCTTGCTCTGAAGGCGGGTCTGTGGGGGGGGGGGTGGGTCTAACTATCCCTAATGTCTCACATGGGTGAGGGTCCTTGGCTTCCCCAACCAGGCCCAGCCAGGGTACGCCTGGCATAATGTGCCACACACCCTCCCAAACCCTTCCTGCCCAGCCTCTCAGGCTCTCTCTCAGCCTTTGCTGGTCAGATCAGCCACGTGCCTTCGGATGAATGTGGCAGCAAGTCACATATGCCTGTGAAGGTGAGATCCTTGGAGTGAGGGGCTTCTCGCCCATAGCACTTCTGTGCTCCCAATGAAGCCTGTCCCTTGGACACTCCAGCCAGGTAGATTTCCAGGGTCTTGAGCAGCCGCCTGGGGCTCTTCTTGGCCAACACCTCCAAGTCTAGAGCAAAGGTTTGTAGAACAGAAGGTTTGATGGGGCTCTGAACTGCATACCAGTCTGGGCCCAGCAGCTCTAGGGAGCACCCTCATCCTAGACCTTGTGGGGAGAAGGGTGAAGGAATCTTCTAAGGTGGAGAGCTCACCAGAAAGGGAGGATGATGGACCAGAAAAAGCTACAGCAACCACACCTACCTTGACCAGGACAGTCTCAACTTGGAATGGTTAGTCCAACTGTTGGGCCCAGCTTTTGATTCAAAAAACATGATTACCCTCCGTTTGAGGCCAGAAAAGGAGGAGGGGTGGCAGAGAAAGGAGAGTTAGTAGACTCCAGAGAGTGGGCTGATGGAAACTTTGAGAAGCTGGAGCTTGAGAAAGTGTGAGTAGGGGAACTGGGGGAAGGGAACTGCGGTCCAAACCTGGGGGGTAGGGAGGATGCCAGGGAGTTCAGGCCTCTCCAGGAGAAAGAACACACCTTTGAGGACAAAGCCAGAGTCAGCAATGGTCTTCTGCTGTGTCCTCCAGACATGTGCGAGGCGGAGGAAGGTGGCGGCATAGAAGCTGTTCACCACGGGGATCACCTTCTGCTGCCGGTTACACTCCCTACAGCACAAGCAGGGTGGTGTGCTCAGCAGCGGACAGCTGGGTGGCTTGGCCAGCCCCATTGCCCCAGGGAGCCATCCCCCGCACTGCGGGGTGGGGAGACCCGCATGGGACTGTCCTGGCTCCCAGCGAGCCCCAGGTCTCTGGAGAGAGCTGGGAGGATGGGGCCAGGGCAGGATGGAAGCAGGCTCTGCTGGGTCACCCTGTCAGCCAGCCAGCAGCCCGGGGTGAGCAGAGACTCACCTGGAGAGGCACTCCTCCCTTAATGCCTGGATTGCGATGCGGGTGATATTCACGGACATCAAACAGAAAGGGAATTGCTGGAATGGAGTGGGCAAGGGTCAGCGGCAGTCCCAGCTCTTTCCTTCTGGGCCCCATCATCCACAGCCCAGCAAGGCCCACTGCCAGCAGGGGCAGCCACGGCCCAGAGGTGGCAGCTGACACTGCTGATGCCACACTTGATTTTTGCAATAATCCCCCCATTTCCCAGATGAGGCTGGGACTCAGTGACCTGAAGTGACCCTTCCTGAGGCACTGGAATCAGGATTACAACTGAGGATAATTCACTCCCAAGCTGGCGGGCATAACCCTTATGCTAGCTCTCCAGCCTCTTCACCATCCCGACTCATGGCCTTCATTCACCAGACCCACTGGGGTGCTGCCCAAGGACCACACCACCCTCTGGGGTCAGTGTGAACACAGGAGGGGTGAGGCTCCGTTATCTAACTGTACCAGTTCCTACAATCTCGCCCCCCCTCCCTTTTTTAAAAAAGAATTTATTTATTTATTTGACAGAGAGAGAGAGCATACAAGCAGGGGGAGTAGGAGAGGGAGAAGCAGGCTTCCCGCTGAGCAGGGTGCCCGATGCAGGGCTCCACCCCAGGACCCTGGGATCATGACCTAAGTCGAAGGCAGAAGCTTAATGACTGAGCCACCCAGGCGCCCCTCTTCTCCCCTTTCTTAGGCGTCTTTTTATTTGACTGTTCATAAGCACTTCATTGAAAAATAGAAGCGGCACAGGTAGAAAGTAGGTAGGAAGTCAGCCTGACTTGCTGGCACACCCATTTGTCAATAACAGAGGCCTAAGAACTAACTGTGCAGGTCAAAGAGGGGGCAGCATGGGGTTCAGCGGGGCTGCTTCCCCAGGAGGGACCTCCAAATCCCCTGTGGGGTCCACTTTAATGCTTTGTTTTTGGAGGGGTAAACTCCTTTCTTTTTTATTTTTGTTTCTTTTTTAATTAGGTGCCATGCCCAGTGTGGGGCCCAACACAGGGCCTGAGATCAAGACCTGAGCTAGACCAATGGTCAGATGCTAGACCCACCAAGTCACCCAGGTGCCCCATCCTTCCTAATCTTTAATGACAAAAAACTAAGAAAATGAAAAGGGGCTTTTCCCAGAGCATTTTACATGTTAGTTTTCACTGTTGCACATACCCAAGGACACCCACTGACAGGGACCGACAGATCAGTGCACTCACTAGTTTAGAACAAGAGCCAAAGTCTATTCCACCTGCTTCCCCTGAGAAGAAAAAGCTATTACAGTGAAAAACTGTGTTGTCCACTATGATAGCAAGTAGCTCCATAAAACTATTTAAGTTTATTATTTTTTCAAAGATTTTACTTATTTATTTGACAGAGAGAGACACAACAAGAAAGGGAACATAAGCAGGGGAGTGGGATAGGGAGAAACAGGCTCCCCGCTGAGCAAGGAGCCCAATGTGGGGCTCAGTTCCAGGACCCTGGGATTATGCCCTGAGCCAAAGGGCCCTTAACTGGTTGACTGAGCTACCCAGGCACTCTAAGTTTAAATTCATTAAAAATTAAACAACATTGGGGTACATCGTGGCTCAGTCAATAAAAACCTTGCAGACCAAGTCTCTACAGTGAGCTCCCCTGGCTGGCAACATTTCTTGTGCTGCACAGGAAATGCTGGAGGAAGTGTTTCCCGTGTGAGCCCACCAGAAGAGGACTCTGGGAAGGAAGACCACCCCTGATTTCCTATGGCTTTGTCCCATGCACTCCTTCCTTCTGCAGGTTTTGCTTTTGCTGGACTCAATCAGAGCTGTGCCCACAACTATAGACCAAGTCCCATGAATCCTCCCAGCATATCATTAAACCTGGGGGTGATCCTAGGGACCTTGACACTAGGGCCGTGCCGGGTGGAGTCAAGTCACTAACATCACACTCTACAAGGTAGGTTTTATTACCTACAGTTCACATGTTCTATTATCTACCCTAGGACCCACTCCCAGAGTTACTGTTGGAAGTAATTTAGATTACATATGCAAAACACTAAGCACAGTGCTGGTCTGAGGAGTTGCTACCAACTGTTCACCATCCTTATCCTTGCCTCAACGTGAATGGCCGCGGTCAGTGACAACGCATTTACACCTTCACGTACTGCCTATCGACCGCATCCTTGTATAAGATTGCCCGCTTGCCTTTCCTCAGTCTAAAAGTAAATATGGAACAAGAATATGGCAGGAACATAATTAACAGAGATCTAAACCTAGTATTCACTCACTCTCGGGAATATTCTTACCAAGCCCACTTATTAAAAAGCAGTGAAAAACTGGAATTCAGACCTCAATGTCTCCTTTTCTTCAGCAGTTCTGGTGGCCCTGAAGAGCTGCCTGCAGCGGAAATACCATCTGGAGGCTGCATTTAGGGGACTGACTGAGGGACAGCAGAGGACCCGAGACCCAGACCGTTTTGAGTTTCCATTTAAGATTTCATTTCTCTTCATCCTCACACTGGGTCTTAACCTACCTTTGAACCCTGAAGTGAGGGGTCATCTTTTGTGGGGGTTGATGACATGGCCCCGCCCCTGGAAATTCAAGCCAGTGGCTCTGGGGAGGGGCCTGGGACTCTGAAGTGGGTTGCTGGCTGACCATGGCTGCCCTAAGGAGCCCACTGCTAGGCCTGTTGTCAGGGGGCGGGTCCCAGGCCCAGCGTCACCACTTACTGGCTTTACCTCTCTGACCCTCACATTCCTTTGCTGGAAAATAGATTTACAAGGATCATCACTGCCCTACCTCTTTGCTGGCCTGTCATGTTGTTGGGATGAAACAATAGAGGGAAACTGCACAGAAGGCTACAGGAGTGTGTGTGATGAAGCATGATTATAAGGTGCCTCCTCGCCTGCCTTGAGCAAGGAGCCCGATGTGCCCTGTGCCTCCGTGTCGGTGTAACGGCTCCGTTTCTCAGCACAGCGCAGGCCCACCCTGCGGGGATTCGTGGGAGGCTGTCCCCCTCCCGCCCCAGCACTTGTACTTTTGGCCAGTTCCCCCTAGCAGGATGTATTGTGGATACCTCCCTCCCTCCCTCCCTCCCTCCTTCCTTCCTTCCTTCC
>PITA01030433.1:0-16508 GCA_004023965.1 Spilogale gracilis | reverse complement strand
GCTTTCACTTCTGTTATTTGGGCTTCCATTTTGAGACTAATGTTCTTTTCCAAATCAGCCATTGCTTGGATGATTGCTGCCCTGAAGTCCATTTCTGTCATATTGTTTATGTTCATTTCCAGTAATTCTGTGGCCGGGGTTGCAGTCTCAGGGTTCTTCTTCTGTTGGGTGTTCCTCCTCCGAGTCATTGTGGCGAGGAGTGGTTGGGGGGTGTATAGCTAAATATATCAGCCACCGTCCAGGTGAATTGGGTGCTTTTTGCCGATGCTCTTTGTCCCCCGTAGTGATCAAGAAGTGCGAAATATTACATTTCAGGCTGATTTCCTGGGTGCTCACAGTGTTCCTGTAGTGTTTTTTGCAGGAATTGAGCTCACTTCAGGGGACTCCCCGAACTGAGGTCACCTGGCCTTCCACCATCTTCCCCAAAATTGGGTTTTAATACCTGACAAGAACCAGGACTTGCTGAGCAGTCCCATGAATGTCTTGATAAACTTCTTGATACTTTTGTAATCTTAAGAGTGTGGTACCTTACCTGTGCTTCTAGTAAAGTAGGGACCTCTTGGGCTCCAGTCTTGGCTGGGGTTACGCAGTTGAAGAGGGAAGGGGACCCAGGAAGGCATTGTAAGCAAGATGGGCAAGGAGGCCCAAGGACAAGGCATGAGTCTGGAGTAGGCAAGTTTCAGAGCCTCTAGCAGCCGGAAAGACCAAGGAAATCCTTTTGAGACATCACCAGGAGACTGGCCAGCGGCATTCTGGTAGTGCGGGTCCTTGTGGGATTCCCTTGGATCCTGGAAGAGGTGTAGAGAGGGAGCCGATAGCCCTGGGCAGAATTGCATTATGACCTAAGTAGATTCTACTGAAGAAATAAGGAGGAAGAGCCGCGGTGCGACTAGCTTAGTCTTGACTTAGACCTACCCATTTTTAGGGATAGTAGCATAGGAAAGCCCTTCCTAGATCCCAGGAGTCCCTGCTAATGAATGTCAAGGAACAGCGCAGCATGGGCCTGTGTATGTCACATGGTCTGCCTGAGCTGGAATCGTGTCTCTTCCTAGTTGTTACCTTAAATCTGGTTCTCACCCATGATTTGTGTGCCTCATTTGGCCATGTGTGGAGACATTTGTGGTTGTCTGACCTGGAGGGTACTGCTGGCCTCTAGTGGTTGCTGCAATGCCCAGAAGAGCCCCCACAGCAAAGGGTTTTCTGGCCCCCAGTATCCATAGTGCCGTAGTTTCAGCACCCCCTGCCTGAGATGGACTACATTCCTTTCCTGGAAATGGGGTTGATGAGAGTTGACTTAACTGGGAGGGCTGCGGTGATAATGAATGAGGTGCTGTGTCAAAATGCCCAGAATAGCAAGTGCCCACTAAGCTTTGATATTATTACTATTTCAGAGGTAAAAATAGACTCATTTCCCCCAGGGATTGTACCAGAATCTCTCACATGTTGCATGGTTTTGAATCACATGCCGGATACTGCCAACATTCTTTTCGTTTATTCTCTTAAGGGCTCCAGTGGCCACTTTTCCTGCATCCTGGCAACGTTTATCCTTTTCTTCATTTAGGTAATGTGTGTTTCCTAGGTTTATTCCTAGGTATTACCCTTGTTGGATGTGACCATAAGACAGACCCCCTTTTTGTTATGTGATTTAAATGGTTGTTGCTAGGGCACCTGGATGGCTCAATCAGTCAAGTGTTTGCCTTGCTCAGGTCATAATCTCAGGGTCCTGGGATCAAGTCCCACATCGGGCTCCCTGCTCACCGGGGAATGTGCTTCTCCCTCTGCTCCTCCCCCTTGCTCATGCTCGCTCTCTGTCTCTGTGTGTCTCTCTCAAAAAATAAGCAAAATCTTCAAAAAAATTTTTTTAAAAATACATGACTGTTGCCGGGTAACTGATAGGGGAAAGCACTAGATCTTTGTGAGTTAATCTTGTGTCCGGTCAGCTCTCTGGATGCTAGTTCCAGTAGGTACTTGCTTGATTATTTTATATTTCTAGATAGTCATAGTTTCTGTAAGTCATGAATTTTTTAGCTCTTTGTTTCCCATATTTAGATGTTAAAAAATATTTTTAGTTTAAATTCAATTTAATTAACATATAGCGTATTACTAATTTCAGTTTAGCGATTGATCAGTTGCATGTAACACCTAGTGCTGAGTTTGTATCCTTTGGATAAATGCCTAGTAGTGCAGGTGCTGGGTGATAGCGTAGCTCTATTTTTAACTTCCGGAGGAACCTCCATACTGTTCTGTATAGTGGCTGCATCAGCCTGCTTTCCCACTAGCAGCGTAAAGGGGTTCCCCTTTCTCCCGCTGCCTCACCAACATCTTTTGTCCCCTGAATGTTTAATTTTAGCCATTCTGACCAGTGTAAGGTGGACTTCATTTAACTTTTACGGACTTTATTGAAGTGAGGAGCTGGGATCTTGGCTACAAGGGGCATGGGAGCAGTGATAGTGGCCATCCCTGCCTCGCTTCTCTCTCCAGGGGGCTCGATTCTGATGACATCTCCCCATAGGTTCTGTGTGTTATTGGTACACACTTCCATTCTCCTCCATTTCTAGTTTTTTGAGGGCATTATTTTTAGAGAATAATAATTTTTATATGTTAAAATAAGTTAATAATACAAAATTGACATTCACTAGCCCCTCGAAAAGCTATCACTTTGCTGTGATATCACTCTGTTGGGGAGCTATCACTCTGTTGTATTTTGTGGTAGAAAATTAGAAATGCCCCGATTCTGTCAAAAAGGAACCAGTGGCACAAGAAGAAATCATATGAATTCTGAGAGCAACTAAAAGGGAAGTGACAAGTTAAGGAACTAATATTTATCTCATATTAATCCTGTTTGAGATGTGATTATTTTCTTATTTGTCGAGTCTTTGGATTGGCTAGGAAAGGGGCCATCCCCAGCATTTCTGGTTTTTCTTACCACCAGTTCTTTTGAAAACGGTCTCCTATTTTACAGGAGTTAATCGAGAAGATAAGATCTTTTCGTGATGGGCTCAATGAAAGTAAAGATGACGTCGGCTGTTGTCTTGTTACCCTTATGTCCCACGGAGAGAAAGGCTTTATCAAGATGGAGGATGGTGAAAAAGTCAGCCTGGAGGACATTTTTGAAATGTTCAATAATAAAAATTGTCCAGGACTTCAGGAGAAACCAAAGATCTTTATTATCCAGGCCTGTAGAGGAGGTAAGTGAAGATTGCTTTGTAATAGTCATGTTTCTAACTCATGGATGATTCCAAAAAGAAAAAGAAGTTAAAAATATTTATTTGTCTGTTTCTTTAAGATTAGAGACCCCTCAGCTGATGTGACTGTAGTTGTGTAGTGTGCTAGAGACTTTTGGCTGGGAGGAAGGGATAGAAGGGGAACTTGGGCTGAGGAAGAGCCCAAGTCACTCACGTCATGAGGCTGGCCAGGGAGCTCATGTCTGAGAGACAGGTGTACGGTTTCCAAGGGCCATCCCACCATCCGTGGGGTGCCAGGCGGCCTGTGGGGTCAACATCCAACTTCTATTGCTTCTGCAGATATTTCTGTCTCTTGTGGTGATATAAACTTGTTGGGACTTTGATTGAGAGCTGGTGTCTGTGGTGTAATACTGTAGTTTGTATTTGTTCGACAAACAGAGAAAAGAGACAGCGGTGTTGAGACAGACGATGAACCCATGGAGTCTGATGATGTAGCCGAGAAGAGGAGGTTGCCCACGTTCAGTGACTATTTCATCATCTATCCCACCCAGGCAGGTGAGACATGAAGATAGATGACAGAGACATACACTTTCTTCCAGAAGGTCTGGGTCATGTATACTTTTTTTTTTTTTAAATAATTTTTAAATTATCAGTGCTTTTCAAGTTGACATGTATAAGGAGACTTTTTCATGAACCCGCCCGTCTTTACAAATGTTCCCACTTTCAGAGACGGCAAGTTGGCATCTACTGTTCATTCCTTCTGGTTAGGCACGAACCTCTGAGCAAAGTATCATACGATAAATAAGATGATTAACTCTCCTATGAAAAAGATCTTGGTTCAAAAGGTAGTTCTGCCACTTGCTATGTTGGAGAACTTCAGTATTTTTTCATCTCTAAATATATCAGTTTCTTCATGTAAAATAGGAATGATGGAATTTACTTATGTCATTGAGATGTTACATAAATCGAATTATATAACTGCAGACATGCTTAACTGGCATAATAAATCCAAAAAAGAAATTAACTACCATTTATACTAATACATTATGCTAATATTATTATCACCATTACTTCATTACTAATACTATTATTAATAATAAGGTGAGGTCCAAAAGAATCTTGTGTGTGAAGAAACTTGATTCACTTACAGGAGAGATAGAATTAAGAGGTCAAGGACACTTCTTTAGCTGGGCTGTTTTTGTGTTTGTTTTTGTTTTAATTTTTAAGTCATCTCTACACGCAACATGGCGCTTGAACTTACAACCCAGAGATCAGGAGTCTCACGCTCCACCAACTAAGCCAACCAGGTGCCCCCCTTTAAATGTTTTTATCTTAACTTCTTTCAAATAGGGCTAAGGCAGTTTACTAAAATGTATATGGTCTTTAAGATAAATTGTAGTGAAGAAATGGAAGCAGTGGAACATAGGGGAACAACTTAAAATGAAACATACTTAGTGGTAAGATGTGAGAAACAGCCCCATTAAAGTCAGATGTAAGATTTCACTCCTTGGTTATTTACGCAAGAGCGAGGAAAGCCTGTGGCACGCAAATGTCCATAGCAGCCTTATTTGAAGTAGTCAAAGACTAGAAACAGCCCAAATGACCATCAACAGGTGAATGAATAAACAAATCGTGGTCTGCCATGTGTGGAACACTTCTTGGCAATAAAAAGAAATGAGCTACTGATGCCAACCAACCACAGAATTACTACGGAGCAGTTAAGGGTCAAGCTGAGGAACTTCATGTGCCAGTTTAATTGAATGAATGAGTTTTATGACTTGTGTGCTGGGCTCTGTGTATTTAAGGGCTAGAGATTCAGTATTGAACAGCAGAACTAAAAATCTCTGCCTCCAAGGAACTTATATGCTAGTTGGAGACAGTAAGCACATAGAGAAACTATATGTTGCGCTACTTTATGATTCCATTTGTATAAAGTTCAAAAACAGGTGAAACTGGCCTGTGGTGTCAGAAGTCAAGATAGTGCTCGCCCTCCGGTGTGCAGTGCTTGGGGTACTAAGGACCGGAGGGGGCAAGAAGGGGACTCCTGGAGTGCTGGCGCCATCTTGTTTCTTGATGAGGGCACCAGTTATACGGTGCGTTCATTTTATGAAAATTTATTGAGCTGTTCTATATCCCTAAGCTTTGCTTACTTTTCTGAGCGATGGTTACCTTTCAGTGAAATGTTTACCAAAAATAAAGTATGTCACATGGTGACCATTGCTATGGAGAAAAATAATGCAGGGACAAGGGATATAGGGAGCGTCCAGGGACAGGAGTGGAGATTGCAGTTTTCAAAGAGATGTATAGAGATGTCCCCAGTGAGAAGCTGATCGTTGTGTAGGCACTTAGGGGACATGAGAGAGAGTGAGCTGTGCAGATGCTTGAGAGGCTTTGTGTTGTAAGATAATACTTCATAATATAGCAATATCAAAAACTCTGTGTTTATACCCCCACTGGGATAGAAGAGAGAACCTAGAGGCAGAACCAGATATGCTGGGAAACTAGACGGGTGACAAAGAAGCCATTGCTGATCAGTGTGGAACGAATGGGCTGTTCAGTAAATGGTGTGGGAAAACCAGCTTCTCCGTGGGAGAAAATAAAAATTTATTTTCACATTTCGTGGCCCAGGGTTCATTGCCTCTTTAATCACGTGAAATCTCCATTTAGTCTATAGTAATGCTCTTTTTATCTCTGATATTTGTGGCTTTCTTCTTTTACTTTTTATCAGTCTTGCCGTGGTGTATTTAGTTAAGAACCTATTTTTAGTTTTGTTAATCCTCTCTAGTATCTGTTTTTGATTTCATCAATATTGACTCTTCCCATCCGTCTTCATTTGGGGGTGTTTATGCTACTCTTCGTTCCCCAGCTGTTTCAGTTAGGGACTTATCTCATTGTTTTCTGTCTTCTTAGAAGTCGTAAGCATTTTTGAAGCTATAATCCCTTCTGAGCACTCTTTTCACTTTGTCCTTCACATTTTTAACATGGAACGTTTTTATCCTTCAGTTCTAAGAGTTCTTAAATTTCCCTTGTTCTTTTACATGTTAGAACTGTGTCTCTAAATTTCTGTGTTGGGATTTTAAAATTTGTCCTTTTGTTATTGGCATCTATTCATAGAGCATGAGCAGGAAGGAGAAGAAGCAGGCTTCCGCTGAGCAGGGAGCCCATGTGGGACTCTATTCCAGGACCCTGGGATTATGACCTGAGCCGAAGGCAGACGCCCAACCGACTGAGCCACCCAGGCGCCCGTACAACACTGATTTGAAATCTATTGAGACTTGGGTTATGCCTTGATTTTTAGTAAACTTTTTTTTAAATTTTATTTTAAAGATTTATTTATTTTTTAGAGAGGAAGTGAGAGAGAGCATGTGAACCCGGTTGAGGCGGTGCAGGCAGAGGAAGAGAATCTTCACCCAGATTTCACGCTGACCAGGAAACCAACGCAGGGCTCCATCTCACGACCCTGAGATCAACCAAGAGTAGGACACTTAACTGACTGAGTCACCCAGGAGCCCCTGTAGTAAACTTTTTAATGGCGGTTGGGTTCTCCTAGGTATTCTGTGTGTGCTTAAGAGTAAATGTTCTGCATTTGTTGAATGCAGGGCTCTAAATATCTCTATCAGTTAAGCATAATTGTGTTCAATGGCTTTGTGTCTCCACTAAATTTGTCCCGCCAGTATCTGCGATAAGTGTGTCGTAAGTCACGTTACTGTGGTAGGTGCGTTCATGTCTTCTGTAGTCCCAGTGTCTTATTTTGACACAACTTGAGTAGAGGCATACGATTTTAGAATTGTGCTGAAATATAGAGAAGAAATAGACAAGGTGTTTTGTTAATCCCCTCTAGTATCTCGTTAGTGATATGCACTAACGAGATGCACTCGTTAGTGAACTTGCTGTCCCAAGTAGTGCATTTTTTGTGTTAGTTCATTTTGTCTGGAATTTATAGAGGTACTTAAATATTCTTTCGCTGCATATTGGCCTGGCATACCTCCTATAGACTGTTTTCTATGAACCTTTCTGGGCCTTTATGTTGTGAGTGAGTCTCTTCTAGGTAGGATATAGCTGGTTTTTGGTTTTTTTTTTAGTGTGACATTATCAATCTTTTTACTGGTAAGTTAAGGCAGTTTGTCTTGTGACTATTGATATATTTGCCCTTTTGCCATTTTGTTTTGTGCTATTTATTTTTCTTTGCTTTATTTCCTACCTCTATGGCCCTTGTGTTTGCTTGGTTATTAGTCTAGCATGGTGGTCTAAATTTTTCTCCCCACTACTGAGCTAGAAGGTAGACATCCCATAATTCTTTTTCTCATGGTTACCAGTGAAATTTTATACATGTGCAGTAGCCTAAAGTTAATTTTTAAAAAGCTTATTTTTACTCACTGATTCAAGGAAACTTGAAACAATAATTACCATTACCTTCTCCCACACCGAAATGCTACTTTTGTTTAACATTTCTTTCTTTTTGGGACGCTTGAGTGGCAGTTGGTTAAGCAACTGCCTTCGGCTCAGGTCATGATCCTGGAGACCTAGGATCGAGTCCCACATCGGGCTCCCTGCTCGGCGGGAAGCCTGCTTCTCCCTCTCTCAGTCCCCCTGCTTGTGTTTGTTCCCTCTCTAGCTGTGTTTCTCTCTGTCAAATAAATAAAATCTTAAAACAAAAACAAAATTTATTTCTTTTATATTTTGTATCTTGCTTAACATTGTTTATATAAAAATGTTTATGTGTTCTAAGATTGCCTTAAATTATCCTTCCTCTGCCCCCTGGTTTTCTTCTGCCTTAAGACATCAGTTTAACACACTTTCATCAAATGTTTTGGCACACACTAGGGTGGCAAGCATTATTCTAGGTAATGCCTAGTCCTTTTTTTAAAACCCCACAAATTTCATTACTTCAAAAATATTTTATTTATTTGAAAAAGAGAGACAGAGAAAAAATGAACAGTGGAAAGGGGCACAGGGAGAGAGAGAAGCGGACTCCCCACTGAGCAGGAAGCCCAACATGGGGCTTGATCCCAGGGCCTGGAAATTACTACCTGAGCCCAAGGTAAACGCTTAACCAACTGAACCACCCAGGCGCTCCTTAAAGGACATGGGCCTGAATGATTATCTGAAAGGTGCCTGGAAACTGCAGCCGTTCAGTAGGTTGACAGTTGGGGAATAGTATCAATAGATGATCCCTTACTTCAGTCCTTTTCTAAAAATATTTTATTTATTTGACAGAGAGAAACACAGCCAGAGAGGGAACACAAGCAGGGGGAGTGAGAGAGGGAGAAGCAGGCTTCCTCCCGAGCAGGGAGCCCGAAGCAGGGCTTGATTTTGGGACTCTGGGATGGTGACCTGAGCCGAAGGCAGACGCTTGACTGAGCCACCCAGGCGCCCCCCTGAGAGGGACAGACAGAGAAAGAGAGCATGACTAGGGGGAGGAGCAGAGGGAGAGGGAGTGTCTCAGGCAGACTCTCTACTGAGCAGGAGCCTGAGGCCGGGCACAATCCCACAACCCTGAGATTATGACCTGAGTTGAAATCAAAAGTCAGGTGCTTAACTAACTGAGCCACCCAGATGCCCTCAAGTTAGAACATTATTATAATAAGTTTACAATCCATGCTTGTATCTATTTATTCATGTGATCACCATTTTCTTCTCTATTCCTCTTCAATTTCAGACCATTTTTCTGGGTTCATTTTCTTTCTTCGTTAAAGTATATCTAGAAAATCATTTAAGGAAGATTTATAGGTGGTGAATCCATTTGAGCCCCCAAATCTGGCTGATTATTTGACAGAATCTTTGCTTGTTTCTTGTGATTCCATCTTCTATTTCTTTAAACATTCCAGGTGGTTATTTTGCATTTTGTGCCCAGTACTTCCATGCCCGATGTCTTTGAGAGGTCACTCCTTGGGTTGCTTCTGCTGACTGTCACTCAGGGTGGCTTCTTGGTGTGTGTGAAGTCTTGGTTCAATAGTTGACTTAATCTGTGGGACTCCTGGGAGCATGAATAGGGAATACTTTTCTTTAGGGAAGATTGTTACCCACATGGACCATCGTAACTCTCTTTGGGGTCACGGGGTGAATGCCGGAATCTCAGGCTCAACTCCAGCACCCCTGGGCACACCTTTAGGCTTTCGTGCCCTTGCTAGAGGTGCTCCTAGCCCCTTGGACACGGTGCAGCTCTGCATTTTGTGTTTACTTTCTGCTTCCAGCTCAGCTTTCAGGTTCCTTGTCGGGAGGAATAGGTGCCTTAGAGATGCCCGTGAATTCCCATCAGCCCAGGATAGCTTTAAATGTTTTATTTTAATCAAGTTTTACATCTGGAGGAGCATTTAAATTACATGGTGTCCAAAGTGAAAATTTGGTATGTGTGTTAAAATATTTTAGGGTTATCCTTCTCTTTGGTCAGTCCACACATAAGTGGCCTAGCAGTACTGAGTGTCTGGGGGGGGCGGGGTACAGAGCAGCAGGCACTTCCGTGTACCTCTAGCCGGAGCGCTTGGTCCTACTTCTTTGGAGAGCAATGTGTGCTTCCTAATAAAGTCAAAAACATGGTTATCCCTTGACCCGACAGTTTTACTTCTGCATATATAGCTCAGTGCTGCGGTCCCCAAACCAGGGGCGCTAGCTCTCCTTAATTCTGGGAACCACCAGCTTGAGGTCATTTATGGTTTCTACAAATAGATTATGCTGCGTTCTTCTCAGTGATAACCCTATCTTGGGGGAGGTAGGTTTAGGAGGGTTGCTGAGATAAAAACCAAGTACTTAGGTATCCTAGGTTGGAAAGTCGTGCAGTGCCCGACACGCGCACACATCCCAGCAGTAAGGAATTTCATTTAAGAATGAAATAGAAATATTATTTGTCTTTTGTTAATAAAGTCCGGTGTCGACCGCCTCCCCAAAGAGAAACCGAGGACGCTCAGGATCATGCAAATCACACAGCAAGGTTTATTTCCAGCTAGCTGGGGTCCAAGCATCTGCCCAGCACAGCGGGTTTCAGCAAGGACCCAGAATTCAAGGGTCTAGGGGTTTATATGCATTTCAAAGAGCAAGCGTGAGTCACATAGTCAACCGCTATTTGCATCTAAATGCCTCCCCGGGACCCTCCCTGGATGGGAGATTAAGGGGTTTAACTGGTTGGGCATCTCCCCCAACTTGGCTCACCTGTTCTCCAGGGGCCATTTACCCATAACACCTGGAGCTGTTTTTCTGAGTAAACAGGATGGCAGCTTAGATTCCAAAACTGGAACTTAATCTTTCAATTTGTGTGAGTTCTTTTCTCCTGAATAGCCAGTAAGTTATTTAGATAATAATACCAAGCTTAGGGCGCCTGGCTGGCTCAGTTATTAAGCTGCTGCCTTAGGCTCAGGTCATGGTCCCAGGGTTCTGGGATTGAGCCCCACATTGGGCTCCCTGCTCGGCGGGAAGCCTGCTTTTCCCTCTCCCACTCCCCCTGCTTGTGTTCCTGCTCTCACTGTCTCTCTCTCTCTGTCAAATAAGTAAAATAAAATAAAATAGTAATAATACTGATCTTAGACCTAACTACTTGAGTCAATGGAACTCCGAGATATTTCTTTTGGTCTAGGAGCGCTGCAAAAAAAATTACTAAGACACTAAGGGCACCATGAACTGAGAAAGTTTGGGAACTTCTGCAGGGGGGAGTCTTCTGCACATGTGTATACATGAGATGGGATGACCAACTGCCCCAGTTTGCCGAGAGATGGAGGGGTTTCCTGAGATACTGGGCTTCTCAGTGCTAAAACTGGAAGGTGAGTGAGTGAGGTTGCGGTCAGCACTCTAATCTGGACACTCCTTTGAAATTGTTTATAGTAGTGAGAGTGAAGTGGCAGGAAAGCTAACCACCACTGGGAGTGGCTATATTCATCTTGTAGGATGTACTGTATCCCAGTTGAAAAGAATCAGAGGGGAGAAGTTTTATATGTAACAATGAGTGAAGATAAGGCAGGTGTAACAATGCAGATAGTATGCCCTTAATATAAAGATTTGAAAACACAATGACTGAATATATCACTGATAAAAGTATAAAAATATGGCCACAAAGAATAGCCACCGCCTTTGTAACAGGCGCTGCCTCTGGTAGAGGTGCAGGAGGTAGGGAAGTGGGGCCAGAAAGTAATCAGGGAGAAAATTCAAAGGAGGCTTCACCAGAAGAGAAGAGCTGGAACTAATAAAGCAAAAAGTTTTCTGTTTGCTAACCTGGTTGGTGGGTACCTAGGTGTTCGGTACGCTATTCTGTGTTCTGATTTGGTATTTTTAAAGAGATGGGGGCTAAAGAAAGAAATTGGAAACTGGCTACAGCAGCTCTGGTGGAGTTTTGCTATAAAGGGAGTTGAAGAATAGACGATCTGGATGGCGATGGGGGAGCACAGTTTTTTTGCGGTAGAGATGGGCGGTACTGCTGCACAGCTGCCGGTGGCATGATCCAGGAGAAAGGGTGCTTTTTAAAAGGATTTTATTTATTTATTTGAGAGAGAAATAGAGCTCGAGTGGGGTCGGAGAGGGAGAAGCAGGCTCCCCATTGAGCAGGGAGTGCGGTGGGTGTGAGACTCCATTCCAGGACATTGGGATCATGTCCTTGAGTCCAAGGCAGATGCTTAACCAACTAAGCCACTGCCCGAGGAGGGAAATTTTTGGAGATTGCAAGGAGCAACGGCTGGTGGAGCTGAAATTTTGAGCATAGGCAGTGTGCTTGATCCCCTCCAGGGATTAAGTTAGACTGATTTTTCAAATGGGAGAAAGAAGTTGCCTTTTTCCTCTGTGGGGAGGACTCCAGGAAAGGCCGGCTTGAGGAGGAGGGGAAATCCAGAATTTGTAATGGTAATTAGTTGTCCCAGACCTGAGAAGAAGGCAGTTGATCATTTAAATCTGAAATCAAGTGAGTGGGCTGCATGGGAGGGAAATGTGGGAGTGATCAGCTGGTAATGTTTTTTAAAGCCATAGTCCTGGATGCGGTCACAGGCCAACATTTATAGAGTCAGGATGATGAAGAGTCAGCGGTGGAGACTAAGAAGGAGCACCCACTGACAGGGGAGAGAACCAGGGGGTGTAGTGTGCTAGAGGCCGGATGCAGGAAGTGTTTTAAGAAGGACGGAGTGACAATGACTCCCACTTGACCCTGCTGACGGGTCCATAAAGGGTGCAGACACAGAATTCATTGGGCATCTTGACAAGAGTAATTTGGGATGTGGACAAAATTATGGACTCGAGGGACGCCTGGGTGGCTCAGTTGGTTAAGCGACTGCCTTCGGCTCAGGTCATGATCCCAGAGACCCGGGATCGAGCCCCACATCGGGCTCCCTGCTCGGCGGGAAGCCTGCTTCTCTCTCTCTCACTCCTCCTGCTTGTGTTCCCTCTCTGACTGTGTTTCTCTCTGTCAAATAAATAGATAAAATCTTTTAAAAAAAACTTTAAAAAAAAATTATGGACTCAAAAGAGCTACATGTGAAAAAAGGATCAGACCCCAGAAACGGAACCTTGAGTAAAGTCACAGCAGACTTGTGTTTCTTTTGGTTTTATTTATCTTTTTTAAAGTTAAGCAAAAGCACAATGTGTTGTTCAAGAATAGCAGATACACGTATGTATGTATATGGTAAAACTGACATTACTGGTTTCTGTGTGGGGGAGATGGAATGGGGTCTGGGAGGTCCCCGGAGCCAGCCCCAGCAACAGTCAGGGTCCAGAGGGTGAGGGAAGGCGTCGGCGCTTTAGGAAGTGAAGATATCGAGCTCAAAGAGTGGTGTGGAGATCTCCTGAAAACAGTGTTCTCAGGGCTCTTTATTTATAACTTGGCATTACATATTTTCACAGATGACATCTATAAAATCAAGGCGTTTTCTTTAAGTAATGGTTCATTATCTTTACAAATGGAAACTATAAGATCAAAGGGTTTCTTTGAGTGATGGTTCACTAATCTCGAGTGACAACAGTGTCTTTGAGGGTCCATACAACAAGATAGATGTGCTTCGTTATATCCTAATCTATGGAACAATCAATTACAGGCAGGAACAGTCCTCAATTTTATTGACAGTTATATGCTTATGTTCCAGCGAATGGTGCCTGCAAATCATTATCCCATTAGAGCGTTTTACCTCCCCCAGCACAGGGAGGTGCCTGAGCGGTCACGCAGACAGGGGGTGGCCATGTCTAAACTACGTATGTCAGTCATGGTTTTACTAAGTTTTAAAGTAAATATGTCGTGCACCTACAATCCTATAATTATCGTACTTCAGAATATAAGGATTGGTGTAGGAGAATTCAATACTAAGAAAGAAGTAGCTTGATTATATGTGAAGTAAGAGGAAATAGTGTCAAAGAAATCATGGTAGTTAAACAGACAAGGAACAATGGAAACAAGTATTTTTTGGTGTCGATGACCGCAGCTTTGCAGAGCTCCCTCACTTTGAGGGGGGATCATGACGGTCCACGCCTTGCAGAGGGAGCCCATGTGAGCGATCAGACCGCAGGGCTGCGGCAGGGAGGAGCACACAGGTGGGTGCTAATTTTCCTGATGTGTGGGTCAGTGAGCAAAAGACCCAATAGAACACTGGGTTTGGGCTATTAACTAGTAATTCCCAGGGAACATTGTTAATGTGAAGATGCTCAGTTTATAAAAAGAAAGTGAACAATATTGGAGTCACACTTTTTTATCTATCAGATTGGCAGAAAAAGTTCGGATGCATACTTTTGTTGAAGAGGTAAGGAATATATTTACAGTCCTGGCAGGACTGTAAATTGGTACCATTCCTTTGAAGGACCACTTGGCATCATTTAGCAAAATTATAAATGCACACATTATTATCTCCCAGATATTTAGTACATGTCTAAGTGACACGTGTGCAACATTATTCAGTGATGCTGTTTATAATAGCAAAAGTATAAGGAACAAACTAAACATCTATCTATAGGGAACTAGTTAAATAAATTATGATAAATCATGGAGTAAATACTGTTTGATCAGAGGAAGAAGCTCTGTATGTATTGATGATGAGCAGCCTCCAAGATGAACTGGCAAAAACAACAACAAAAACCAGGTCCTAGAACAGCATGTATAATATGCTACTGAGATCTGGAAAAGGATGACTATACTCCACATATGTATATTAGCTTCTTTGTACACAGTATTGAAAGGGTACACAAGAAACGGGTATCATTGCTTTGCTTGGGCTTGGGATGAGGAGAGAGGGAGACATTGCTTTTGTAATTTGAATTTGAAACCATTTGTATTTGAGTCTGTTTTTTGTTTTTATTTTTTCAACAATTTTATATTCATTTGCAACAGATCCTGAAAGACAGAGAATATGAAGTGGGGGGGAAGAGAGAGAGAGGGAGAAGCAGACCTCCTGCTGAGCAGGATGCCTGATGCTGGGCTTGATCCCCGGACCCTGAGATCATGACCCAAGTCAAAGTCAGATGCTTAACCGTCTGAGCCACCCAGGCGCCCCTTTTTCTTTGTTTTTAGATTACATGTATAAGTGAAGTTATATGGCAGTTTTTCTCTGTCTGGCTTATTTTACTTACCATGATATAATACCCTCTAGTCCATTTGTGTTGGCACAGGTGGTAAGATTTCATTCTTTTTTATGGATGAGTAATATTCTACTCCTATATATACACAGTCTATCGAGGAAGGAATTGTGAGTCATTTGAAAGTATTGTCTATTCAACAAATGGATTTAATTCACTTCTTGGCCTTTTGGCTAAGATCATGTGGAAAAAAAATGGATTTAAAACATTTTCAAGTTACCTTTTAGAAATTGGAAGATTTCAACAAAATTTGGGTTTCTGACATCTTAGCTCACCACAGACGTTTTTACCAGCTACCTGACCCCAGTGAGCTTGTCTCTCCTGCTTTGTGACAGAGGCATGTCATCTTCTGAGACGCTGCAGCATGCTTTCACCTGTTTATTGGCTATTTGTAGTTAGTCATGTGATTGCTGCTCATGTTCTATAGCCAGAGTTCTCTAAAGGACTTTTTTAAAAAAGATTTTATTGATGTATTTGAGAGAGAGAGAGAGAGAGAGATCATGAGCGGGGGTGGGGGATGGGGTGGGTAGAGGGAGAAGCAGACTCCCCACTGAGCAGGGAGCCTGATGCAGGACTTGATCCCTGGTCCCTGGGATCATGACCTGAGCCTAAGGAGATGCTTAAGTCACTGAGCCACCCAGTTGCCCCTCTAAACAACTTTATGATGCAAGTATGGGGAATCCCGGTCCTAACGATATTTTATTTGACCTCGTTTGGTAAATCTGTGGACATTTCCTAGCTTTCCACCAGAGTCTAAAGTTCTCCAATATCACTCATCAGACTCATTTTTTTGTGGCCTAGAATCTCTCTTGAGGACTGACCCCCCGGCCATGGACTTAGGATCACTGATTATTTTCAAAGCAATGAGAAATGTATAGTCATTCGATAAGATTCTTGGCAGCTACTCTGATTTGCATTTTCTTCAAAGGGGTTGAGACCCTGTTAGGTCAGAGGTTTTCAACTGTTACTTGCCATGACCCATAGGAATAAATAGCTATTGTGTTTTACCAAATTTAATGCTTTGATTGTAAGACATACCATTATTTAGTATACTTAAGAAGCTACCGATTAGGGCGCCTGGGTGGCGCAGTTGGTTAAGCCACTGCCTTCGGATCAGGTCATGATCCCGGAGTTATGGGATCGAGTCCCACATCGGGCTCTCAGATCCATGGGGAGTCTTCTTCTGCCTCTGACCTTCCCCTCTCTCCTCTCAGTCTCTCTGTCTCTCAAATAAATGAGTAAAATATTAAAAAAAAAAAAAAGAAGCTACCAATTAATCTATGCCATAGAAGAGATTATACAGCACACCCAGATTCAGGTTGGTGGGAAAAAGAGACTTCGGTCTTGGAATTGTTAAAATACATAACTCATTGTAGTCTATTACATATTTTATATAGAAGTATAAATATACATGTAACAGTAGTTTGATAAACCATAACTGCCCTTGCTACATTTGAGACACTCCAGTATTTTCTCTTACAGCCCCTTTTTTCCTATTATAAAAAAGGCAGTTTCAGTCTGCTGAATTGATGGGCCACAACCTTCAGCTTGAAGCACACTGGACGGGATGGATTGTCAAGCTTTGTGATGAGGCATTTCTCACTCAGATTTACTCGGAGAGGGACAGTACTGAAATTCCTGCATGGTTCCCACACTGAACAGATAGGTTCTGGGGATTCATTCACAACATTATGGAGATGTAATTGAAGCGTGAGCTGTACATACCCCACGTAGACCATTTGATCACATGGGAGTTTGCTTTCATGACACCATCACTGTGATCAAGATCAGTATAGA
>PITA01030432.1:0-16516 GCA_004023965.1 Spilogale gracilis | reverse complement strand
TGAATGTTTCTTATGATCTTGATATTATATTCTAGATACTTTATAAGTTCAGTATTTAATTCAGGTTTTATAAAAGGGAGAGGCTTGGAAGCATAGAAACTTCCCTGAAGTGGAAGGATGATTTGACCAGATCCTCTTCTGACCATAAATTTTTTGTTGTTTGTTACATCATTTTCTTCTACCATCTGTTGTATTCCACTGGGACTATCTCTGAAGGGAAAATCAACTACTTGAGCATGTTAATAAGTGGGTAATTTCATTATAGCATTTCTCTTTGTGACAGGAAGGGGGAAAATCAATGGTTGGGCATGTGAGAAAGTCCAAAGGTGCAAATACGCTTTAGTAGCTAATCACTGTAGTAGGTGTTAACAGAATAAGCTAGATCCAGAATGAAGTGCATAGGAAGTAAGCCAAAGGGCAAGAAATGTTTGCTGAAAACTTCTTGTAAAAGGTGAAGTTCCTGGGATAGTAGGTTTCAAAAGTTATCAGTGTTGTGCCTTGTCTTTCTGCAGAAACATTTCATGTATTTATTCAGCCAAGGCTTTGGATACCTACTCTGTATGGCATTATGCTAGGTACTGTGAAAAATCAACAAATGAATCATACATAGCCTTTACCCCTCAGTTCATGGTCCAGTGTGGAACGATTAGACCTATACAAGGAGAACTGTAGTACAGGGTAGACAAATGTGACTATAGAAAGTATGCTGTGAGGATTTAGATGACAAAGCCCTTAAATTCCAGTATTTTGGAGCTTATCTCTTAAGAGGCCTCTTAAGAGATTGGCACAGGACAAGAGCAGAGCAGACAGGCAGACAAAGTGAACACATATAAAATCCACGGAGGATCTAGTAAGTGGTGTGTCAGAGACACTACCAGAGGTTCAGTGGAAATGAGCCCCCACAGTGAACACTGCATAGTTGAATGTGCACAGAACCCATGGAACAAAGAATATGAATGAGATGCTTTAAGGAAATGGGGGGAAGGGAGAAGGAAGGTGGTTATATTAATTTGTGAGGAACTGAGACTGCAGGTCCACAGAACAGCAACAAAGCCTGGCCTGGCCCTTCTTTATTTTAGGAAAAGGAAAATCCCTGCTTCCCATCATCTTCTCTTTCTCATTTTTTTCAAAGTAGTCTCTATACTCAGTTACCCCCTTCTCCTTTTTCTTTTTGGTGTCTTGTATGTGACTCAGAACTTACATGGCTTTTGTGTTTTGATTCTCCTGCTTTCAGTAGAAAAGCAAAAATGATTTCTGCTGAGCAAAATCAGAATTAGCACGCACTACTTTGTTACTTTATTCAGTTGTGCTCACAGCAGCTTTTGTTAATTCATAATGGTATTACATAGAAGAAGAAAACTAAGTCAATTTGAAGTCATTTTACTGAAGCTAGATTTTCTAGCTAGAAGCAGCCAAAAATTTTTCAGTGCTCTATATATTCATTAATCATGTGCCTTCATTAAAAAAAAACTAATATCATAAGTTTATTAAAGCTCTTTCAGGTAATTGTCATAGTTGTTGATGACACATTTTAGCCAGAGTTTTTTTATGATAAAAGCATTGACATTTGAATTCTGATTATTAAAGTAAATACAAAGTACATACATGTATGTAGATAGGACTTTTTTTTTTTTTTTTTTTAAATTGTGAAGTGGCCTACTCTACTATTTATCTTTGGTTTCTTTGGGCATCTGTTTTTACATATTGAGATACTCTAAAAAATGTGCACCTCTGATCAGCAAGGGAATCTAGTCTACACTTGGTCAGCCAAGTTTCGTCCCTTGTGTAAGACTGAGTCTACCCAGAGGAAGGGACATCTTTTTTTTTTTTTTTTTTTGGTACAAAAGTGTTATCCATTTATACTTGTAATATTGCATCTGTCTTGGGTGATGGAGGGATCCCTTTGGAAAAAAATGTTCATCTCCTTAGAGATAGTACATAAAATAGCACTGTCGAAAGCGGTGTGCCTTTCTAGGCCTTGTTTTTCTCTGGTTTACACAAAGTCATCTTCTAGACTAGTGGGTGATCTGCAAATGCAGCTTTTATGCTTTGTTTTTCATAACAGGAAATGTCTAGACAGGTGTTGTGGTTTGTTCACCAAAAATTTGTTGAAGGTCTACTGTGTGCCAGGAATTATGGCACCGTGGTCCCTAACAGAGAGAGGTGGAAAACTCCAGGTTAGCTTTAGTGTAAGGTAAGTGTGGTCAGGTTCCCACTGTTCTGTTGTTGAGATATTCTCATGTCTGCCTTTTCTGAAAATAAAATGGCAGGGACTCAAAGCTGAAAATCTCATTGAGAGTATTTTTTCTTTGCCTAAATGTGCTTGGTGCTGTTAGATGCTCAAGAGAGCTTTATCATCTAAATGGGACTGGCAGACAATGGCCTGTGGGCTAAATCCAGGCTGCCTCCTGTTTTTGTATGGCCTATGAGCCAAGAATGCCTTTTATATTTTTAAATGGTTGAAAAAAGTTAAAAGAATAATGTTTTATGACATGTGAATGTTACATGAAATTCAGATTTTAGTATCCATAAAAAAACTTTGTTGGAGCATAGTTATATTATACTCTTTTACATTTCATCTATGGCTGCTTTCACACTAGAAAGGCAGAGTTGAATAGTTGCAACAGAGACTATGGCTCACAAAGCCAAAAATATTTTCTGTCTGTTATTTTTTCTTTCCTCTTCTGTTTGGTTCTTTATAGGAAAAGTTGTAGCTCTTGGTCTTACAGGTGAAGTACAGACAGCTGAGTCGTGATCTCATGCCTGCCTTTCTGTTTGACCTCATCTCCCTCCCTTCTGTTTTTTTTTTTTTTTCTTTTCTTTCTTTTCTCTTTGAACACAGGAAGCTTGTTCCTGCTTTAGGACTTTAACATTTGCTTTCCTTCTGTTGGAGTCTTTCTTCCCTTTGCATGGCTACTGCTTCTTTTTTCATTGAAGCTCCAGCTGTCACCCTTTGCTTTTCTTTGTCATTGTCTACTATATTGCTCTGTTTTTGTTTGAGTGTTTAATTCCCTCCTCCCTTCCCCAGTCCCCCACATGAACTGTCTTTGCTTTTGTTAAAAGTTGCATTTTAAGGCGCCTGGGTGGCTCAGTGGGTTAAAGCCTCTGCCTTCGGCTCAGGTCATGATCTCAGGGTCCTGGGATCGAGGCCCTCATCAGGCTCTCTGATTAGCAGGGAGCCTGCTTCCTCCTCTCTCTCTGCCTTGCCTCTCTGCCTACTTGTAATCTCTCTCTGTCAAATAAATAAATAAAATCTTTAAAAAAAAAAAAGTTGCATTTTAGGGGCGCCTGGGTGGCTCAGTTGCTAAGCGTCTGCCTTCGGCTCAGGTCATGGTCCCAGGGTCCTGGGATTGAGTCCCACATCCGGCTCCTTGCTCGGCTGGAAGCCTGCTTCTCCCTCCCTCTCTCCGCTTGCTTGTGTTCTCTCTCTAGCTGTATTTCTCTCTGTCAAATAAATAAAATGTTTAAAAAAAAAAGTTGCATTTTAGGACCTAGAGCAGCACCCAATATGTAAGGATTCAAAAAGTGTTGATGGAATGATAACTATTGGCAGCCTAACTTAATAAAGGGATGCAGTTGATTGCAGTTGAAAGGTAATTGGAGCTGTTTTTTTTTTTTTAATTAAAATATTTTATTTATTTGACAGAGAGAAACACAGCAAGAGAGGGAACACAAGCAGGGGGAGTGAGAGAGGGAGAAGCAGGCTTCCTGCCGAGCAGGCAGCCCGATGTGGGACTCGATCCCAGGTCTCCGGGATCATGACCTGAGCTGAAGGCAGTTGCTTAACGAACTAAACCACCCAGGCGCCCCTGGAGCTGTTTTTAAAACAGAAATAAACACCACAGGATTCTAATTATTTTAAAAATTTTTAATTGAGGTGTAATTGACATGCAACATTATATTAGTTTCAGGTGTACAACGTAATGATTCAGTATTTATATTGTAAAATGATCACAGTAAATCTAGTTAATATTAGTTATCACACATAGTTACAGAATTTGTTTTCTTGTGATGAGAACTTTTAAGATACAGGGCATCCTGGGATTAGGACCTGAACCGAAGGCAGATGCTTAACGACTGAACCACCCAGGCACCCATTATTATTATTACTACTTTTAGAGAATTTTATTGGAGAGAGAGAGGAAACACAAGTGGAGGCAGGGGAAGGGGACGGAGGGAGAGGGAGAAGCAAACTCCCTGTATGTCAGGGAACCTGACATGGGGCTCAATCTCAGGACCCTAGGATCATGACCTGAGCCAGAGGCAGATGCTTAACCGACTAAGCCACCTAGGTGCCCCACAATATGATATTATTAAGTATAATTGCCATGCTGTACATTATATCCTCATGACTTAATGTATTTAAGTAATGGAAGTTTATACCTTTGGACTACCTTCATCTATTTCGTCCATCCTCATGCCCCACCTGAGGCAGGTCTCAGTCTATTCTCTATCCGTGAGCTTGATTTTATTTAGATTCCACATAAATGAGATCCTATGGTACTTGTCTTTCTCTATCTGACTTATTTCATTTAGCATAATGCCCTCAAGGGTGCATTCATGTCATAAATGGCAAGACTTCATTCTTTTTTTTTAGCTGAATATTCCTGTGTGTGTGTGTGTGTGTGTATACACCACTACATCTTTATTCATTTATCCACTGGTGGACATTTAGGTTTCTATATCTTCTTGGCTATTGTAAATAATGGTACAGTGAATATGGGGGTGCAGGGGGATTCTAATTATTCATATACTTTAACTTGGTAACACATTAAGTCTCAAACTTGAGTGGATAAGAAAATGTAGGCAGCGGTTTACTTTTCTTCCTATTCTGGTCATTCATTTGTGGAAGCAGTTTAATTCATTTTCTGTTGTAGTCACTGGGTTAAAATAAGGCCGGTATCATATACTCTAAAATATGGTTAAACTGTATATATTACAGTCTGAAAAAAAAATAAAAAAAGAGGATGCTTGTCATATAAGGACTCTTTGTGTGGTAGTCTAAAAGTTCATTTGTAAATTGCTTGTTTTCATTGGCATTTTTTCCCCAGAGACTTAGAATCATAGCATTTTGGAATAGAATAGGACTTACTAAATACATATTTGGTCTTTTTTTAAAAAATATTTTATTTATTTATTTGACAGAGAGAGAGATCACAAGTAGGCAGAGGCAGGCAGAGAGAGCAGAGGAGACAGGCTCCCTGCTGAGCAGAGAGCTCAACACCGGCCTTGATCTTGTGGATCCTGAGATCATGACCTGAGCCAAAGGCAGAGGCTTTAACCCACTGAGCCACCCAGGCGCCCTTTTTGGTCCTTTTTTATCACTGATTAGAAAACTTGACTACCATAAGAATTAGGAAGTTAACTTTTCTACATAGTGGAGCTGGTGTTAGAACTTGCGGTTCTACAGATTCTGCTGCAGTTCTCTTCCCATGTTACTCTTCTGCCCTGTATATGGTTAGTTTTTCACCAAAGAGGAGGTTTTATTCATATGAACCATATCTGTCTTCTCATATTACTTTTTAGCTAATATGGGGAATTAGCACCACAATTTTGACCCGTTATTTTATGAGAGCGTCTTAGTTGCTATACTGTGGAAGAAGCATCCAGTCTATTCCTAGATAACAGTGTTATAGTGTCCCTGATTTTCAGCTTTGTTTAGTAGACTAGTTTTTTTTTTTAAAACCAGTTCTGCATATTCCTGTTGCTCTCCCAGTTTTCTTTTACTTGACTATTTTTTTTTTTTTTTAGTTTTTTTTGGACATAACAGAGAAAGATAAAAGGTGGCATTTTTCTTACAGCCGAACAGACTTCATCTAGAGTCAAGTCACGGTTGAGGTTCCATTATCAGTTTAAATATGACAAAGATAATATTGCCACAACCTTTTAAAATTATATCCTATTGCACTCCCCTACAAAATATGTGACATAGTTATAGAAATAGTTATCATTCAAAACAACAAAAGAAATAGTTACATTAGTGAAATAAAGGGTATTTGAATTCTTAATCTGCTCCTCATTATTCTTTTCTTTTTGTCTTAATGCTTAGATGCTAAGCCTTTTTAAGTCTATAATGTACCCAAAGCACAGAGTTAAACCAACCTAACTACCAGTTAATAATAATGACTAGTACTGATTGAGTGCTTACCCTGTGTTAAAAGTTATATTGAGCACTTTGTATGAATAATTTCAATCTTCACAACAGTTCTGGGATAGAGGTAGTATTACTATTGTTCTGCAGATAATGAAGTTGAGTTTTCCACGTAGTAAAATATCCTTCATTACTTAGTAACTAAGCCTTAATATGTCCATTAAGGGAATATAATTAGGGATGAAATATTTTTTTTTTTAAAGATTTTATTTATTTGACAGATAAATCACAAGTAGGCAGAGAGGCAGGCAGAGAAAGAGGAGGAAGCAGGCTCCCTGCTGCACAGAGCCCGATGTGGGCCCTGATCCCAGGACCCTGAGATCATGACCTGAGCTGAAGGCAGAGGCTTTAACCCACTGAGCGACCCAGGCGCCCGAAATAGTTTTTTTAAATATAATTACATTTCACTTTGATGGATAACTAGGTACTTGTATTTCTTTATCCAAGTTTTTTTTTTTTTTAATATTTTATTTACTTATTTGACAGAGAGAAACACAGCTAGAGAGGGAACACAAGCAGGGGGAGTGAGAGAGGGAGAAGCAGGCTTCCGGCCGAGTAGGGAGCCTGATGGGGGACTCGATCCCGGGTCTCCGGGACCATGACCTGAGCGGAAGGCAGTCGCTTAACCAACTGAGCCACCCAGGCGCCCCTTTATCCAAGTTTTGATTTTGTGTTTTGAATGTGAAAAAATGTTCATGATTCAAAAGGTGCATGGAGAGAAATCTTGTCTTTGTTCTTTCCACATGTTTCCACCTACTCTCTATAAGCAACCTTATTAGTTTCTGGTTTGTCCTTAGTACTTTTGTTTTTGAAAAAAATACATACACCCACATACATACATAATATATTATGTGTGTGTATCTATTTCTGATTTCCCTTTTCTCTTATTCAGAATGCAATATACTGTACCTTTTGCCCTTCTATTTTCATTTAACAATGTATCTTGGAAGTCATTTGGAAAGAAGATTTTTATGCACATAGTTGAACATCAGATTCCACTAGATCCCTGAAACTGACTTGCCATCTCCATTAGGTGTGATTTTTTTTTTTTTTTTCTCCTTCCTTCCGTTGGAAGTGTCTGGGGCTTGAGACTTCTTGGACCTCTAGAAATCTCATTTCTTTCCACTACCCCAAATGTTAAAAGATGCTGAGTTTAAGATAGGACACTTAACAGATATGGGTGGTAAACAGAGGCCAAAATTGAGGAGAAATATTAGATTTTTTCCTTGGGTCTTTAGTCTTTCCAAAGGAGGGTTATTCTGGACACTTGTCAAGGAGTTAACCAGGGCTGTGGCATGAAAAGTAGGACAGGAATGATGCGAAACGGGCAGTAGGTGGAAAGATCCATTGGATTTGGAAATGCCATGGTAAGAAGAAAGGGATGTTCATGGAGTTCATGGGTGTCCCCTTCTTCCTTTGTCTTTCCCCCAACTTGCTTTCTCTGAGCATCATGGGGGCAAGCACAATGGGGGATTGGGGCTGGTGTTCTTCCTGGTGGTCCTAGTAAGAATGCAGAGAGATATGAGTGAGAGGGCAGCTTGTTAAGT
The DNA here is from genome assembly GCA_004023965.1 of Spilogale gracilis. Taxonomy (NCBI): domain Eukaryota; kingdom Metazoa; phylum Chordata; class Mammalia; order Carnivora; family Mephitidae; genus Spilogale; species Spilogale gracilis. The sequence continues at coordinate 8,818 of PITA01030432.1, read as the reverse complement.
GGCATCAGAGGGCACTTGGGCACTGTGAAACTGTTAGTCTCTAGGGTCATTTATGAATCATGTGGGGTGTTGGAGAATGCCTAGGCTGAATCTGATGCAAAATTCTTTTTTTTAAAGATTTTATTTATTTGCTAGAGAGAATGAGCATGCACAAGCATTGGAGTGGCAGGTAGAGGGAGAAACAGGCTTCCTGTTGAGCAAAGAACCTGATGTGGGACTTGATCCCAGATCCCTGGGATCAATGCTGAGCCAAAGGCAGACACTTAACCAACTGAATCACCAGGTGTTCCTCCCCCCCCCTTTTTAAAGATTTTATTTACTTATTAGAGAGAGCATAAGCAGGGGGAGGGGCAGAGGGAGAGGGAAAAGCAGACTCCTGCCGAGAGGGCTTGATCGAGGGACACTGGGATCATGACCTGAGCTGAAGGCAGACGCTTAATTGTGGGAGCCACCCAGCACCTCCAGGTCTGGAAAACCCTTTTTTTTTTTTTTGACAGAAACACAGCTAGAGAGGGAACACAAGCAGGGGGAGTGAGAGAGGGAGAAGCAGGCTCCTTACTGAGCAGGGAGCCTGATGAGGGGCTCCATCCCAGGACTCCAGGATCATGACTTGAGCCCGAAGGCAGACGTTTAATGACTGAGCCACCCAAGTGCCCCCCCAATGGAAAACTCTTAATGTTATGAACAGATAGATAGACAAGAGCTCTCTCTTCTCTCTCAGTGTATAAAATAAACACATGGTTTATAGCTTTTTATCTGTATCTCTTTCTCTATGGTGCTCTGTCCATATATATCTGTGTCTATCTACATGTCTGTCTATATCTCTCTCAATGTCAGCAAAATAGGGTATCTCCTTACTTGGCAAAACACACCTTCCTCCACCTTAGAGGCATGATGCGGACATGGTATATAGTATAGAGTGGTTAAGAGATTGATTTTGGAGTTAGACTTAGGTCTCAAATTTTACCTCTGTTTCTGGTATAACCTTAGACGGGTTACTTAATTTTTCTGAGACTCAGTTTCTGCATCTGTGGAATAGAAGTAATAAATATATACCCAATGGGATTTTGGAAGGATTACATTAAATTATGTTTGTGAATGGTTTAGGACAGTCCCTGGCACATAGTAAATGTTCAGTAAATCATTGTGCTCTCTACTGTTAAATTATTGCTGCCTCCTGTTACAAGCTGAGTCTGCTAGAGGTACAATGTCTGTCTCTAAGTGAACCTGATGTACAGTTGATGCTTGGCTGTCTGGGAAATATCCAACTCTCAGTGAACCTTTGTATATAATTCCCTTCTGGAAATTGGTTTCTGGGTTTTTTGGGCACTAAAACGAAGTGGTTTTATTTTGTTTTAATTGTTTAGGTTGTAAATGTCTTAAAATCCTTATTGACAAATCTTGATGAAGTAAAGAAGGAAAGAGAAGGGCTAGAGAATGACCTGAAATCAGTGAATTTTGACATGACAAGCAAATTTTTGACTGCTTTGGCTCAAGATGGTGTCATAAATGAAGAAGCTCTTTCTGTCACTGAACTGGATCGAATCTATGGGGGTCTTACAGCTAAAGTCCAAGAATCTCTGAAGAAACAGGAAGAACTTCTTAAAAATGTTCAGGTAAAGTTTATCTGCTTTAGTAAGATTTATGTTTAAAGAAGATCACAGAAAGGATAAACCTGGACTAAATGTTTATCTGTTTAGGATTGTGTTTTTTGTGAGTGCTACATTTTAATAGAAATCTACAGTCATTTTTGGTTATGTTTGATACCCACTGAATTTGTGGTATTTTTACTTTAAGAAAAGAGTTAAAGTACTGTGTTATCATGAAAGAAGTATCATATTAGGTAAGTTTCTAGTAATTCTGGCATGTAATCATGTATGATTTTCATATGTAGTTGGCAAAATAGCAATCAGAATGTTACAAGCTATATTAATTTGGTAAATAAATGTAAATACATGAATCTTTCTTTTAACAAGGTCTCACACCAGGAGTTTTCAAAAATGAAACAATCTAATAATGAAGCTACCTTACGAGAAGAAGTTTTGAAGAATTTAGCTACTGCATATGACAACTTTGTTGAACTTGTAGCTAATTTGAAGGAGGGCACAAAGGTATGTACAGAAATAGTAGTTCACCAGCACAGATGTGAAAATATAGTTTGAGAAGTTAATTATGTTTTTTTATTCTTGAAATCCTAGTTCTAATGATTTTTGCCTCTGAGAGGCTTGTGAGCAAGAGAAAGCTTAAAGGTGGCAATATTTCATGGAAATGTTAAAGAATGAATTGCATATTTTCCCAGGCAGAAAGAAGGTGTAGAAATTTTAGGTAAAAGAATTAGCACAGAGATGTCAAAAGCTAGTGATACTTTTTGGGGAGAAAGAAAAGAAGGAAAATTGAGTCTTAAAATTTTTTAAAAAGATTTTATTTATTTATTTATTTGAGAGAGAGGGAAAGAGAACTTGCTCAGAGTGAGCAGTGGGAGGGGTAGAAGGGAAGGGAGGGGAGGAAGCAGACTTGAGCTGAGCGTAGAGCCCAACATGGGCTCAGTCTCACCACCCTGAGATCATGACCTGAGCTGAAATCAAGAGTAGGATGCTTAACTTACTGAACCACCCAGGCGCCCCGAAAGTTGATTATTTTGAGTGAATTATGAGGGAATAGGAGTAGTTGAGCCTGATTTCTGGTGGGGAAGGGAGGAGAGGGTATGGCTTTTATATTCTGTGCTGATGGGTGATGATAAACTTGTGATCTGCCTGAGTCTTAGGGTGCTTACTAAATATGTTAAGTATTTTTTTTTTTTGCCTTGCCTTTAAATAGCTTAGGGAAATGATTATATTTGTTTTTACCATTGACTGCTTTTGAGGGAGCAAGTGATTTTTAAGTTTTTTAGGTACATGATATCGTGTGGTTTTTTAACTCCATAATGATCATTGAATAAAGTTATCTTGATACAAATACAGTGGATATGATGTAAAGTCCTGTGAAGAGGGGGTAGAAATACTACAAAGCCTTGGAAATAGAAGAGCAAGACACCATTTTAATTTGGTTTTAAAATGCTTTGTTGACATAGATAAGCCGGAAGACTCTTCAGAGAGCCTTTGGAAATACTTCTAAGGGTTTCTGAAGTGATGCCTATATTTCTGAAGTGAATGTGCAGATCTAATCCTTCCATTTAAATAGGTTTCATATTTTTATCATAGATTTATTAAGTAATTGACTTTTCTCTAGGAATTGGGAACATACCGTCATGAAACTTATAACTTGTTCATTTAATTTTTGATGACAAATATTCTCTAAAAATGATTTTATTATTTTTATTTTCTTTAGTTAGGTCATATTTAATATTAAGTTGTTGAACCTCGGTGTATGACTGTCTCATGAAGAGGATTTTAGTTCTTTAGCTTTAACTGTGATTGACTAATGAACTTTAGATTGTGTTTCTCTATAGATTAAAAAAATCATTCTGGTTTATTACTTGTATTTCTTCTTTGCTTACAGTTTTACAATGAGCTGACTGAAATCTTGGTCAGATTCCAGAACAAATGCAGTGATATAGTGTTTGCACGAAAGACAGAAAGAGATGAACTTTTAAAGTAAGTTTATTTTGTGTATCAAATTGTATTTTTCTTTTGAAAAGTTACATATGGAGACTTTGGGGTGAACTTGGCAGATTGAGATATATCTTTCCTCCTGGACATTTACAAAACAACAAGCAAGCTGCATGATCTGAGATTAAAGATGAAAAGGAGCAGAAACTCCAGGTGTTGGAAGCACAGTGATGTCACAGAAATGCTAACACAACAGTTCAGGGTGGCAGATCTCAGAAATGCCTATAAACATAAGTAGTTTACCTTGAAATGACAAATTGGTTCCTCACATGTAGAGCTGGAGGTTATAAAATATGGGGAAGACAGGGTGAGTAGCTTAGAAAACGTCAGCTATCGCCCTTCTGAAGGAACCTGCTGAGAAAGCTGGACCAGTAGCCTTGGACTCATTCCATGGTGAGTGATCTATAGAGTTGACACAGCATGGGTACAAAGATACAGTATTTATTAAAAATGGTGAAAAATGAACAAAATTTAATAAAACCTAATAGATGGAGACTGTTTCCCAGAATAATATTGTCACAGAACAGATGAAAATTCTGAATGAATATTTCACCATGAATTAAGAAAAAAAAAAGGAGAAAAGGGTTAGGAAGGAAGCACCTTGAGGAACGCCACACACACAAATGCCAGAACTGAAGGAAGATGGTGAGAAGACAGGACATGATAAAATGTGAGGTGTCAGGATTCAGGAAACAAGTACAAGGTAGAGAAGAGCAAAACCATCACAGAAACCAGATGAAATGGTAAGGGGTAAAAAAGCAGAATAGACAGTAAAGAAGACACAGGAGCACAGAGTAGAAAAGAGGAAATCAGAGAAAATGAAACCAAAGAAAGAATAAAAAGGGTTAGAAGATGGTCAAAGAAGATCCAAATGTGCAAAATTGAATTCCCCTAAAGGAGAGAAACCAAAACCATGAACAGAACAGATACTTAACAATATTATTTAAGAATATTTTCCTAAAATATATGAAAGCTTACAGTCAGGAAAAATGAACAAGAACTGTCCATACCAAGGCTATAAATTGTTAGCTTTACAAGAGAATGGCAGAATCCTTTAAGCAGTTGGGTAAAAAGGTTAAGTCCATTTATAAAAAGGTGAAAGAGTTTAGGTTTATAGCACTGCGTGCTAGGAGAGAGTGGAGTGAGTGCTACCGGAACTCAAGGAAAGCAATTATGAGCCAAGGATTTTATATCCAGACTGTATATTCTAAAGGAATATACAGAACCATATATTTATTAGTAATGAGCGTAAAGAACTCAGAGACTATTATATTCATGAGTCTTTCTTGAACCCTGCAGCCAACCTGATCATTATTCACCCCTCTGTTCACATTTAAACTGTTTTTCATAGAAGTTGTTGAAGAAATTATCAAAGAGCTCGGCCCTCCACCTCTTTCTTAGCAGTGTTGTTTGTACAGCTTTTCTACTAAACCTTTAAAAAGCAAATAATTAACTTTTAACATGGTTTTAGAGATTAAAAAAACCCTCTCCAGATTAGTTTTATTGATAAAATCTGACAAAGATTAAGACAAAACCAGCCTTCAGAGCAGTTTCATTTATAGATATAGATGCAAAAGTCCTGAATAAAATACTTATCATTGATACCAGTATGTTAGAAAAAGAACTATGAACAAGGGAGATGGGGTGGTTATTCCAGTAATGCAATGATTGGTTCAGTATGTATTTTACATGTAAGGAGAAGATTCTTTTCATAGGTGAGGAAAAAGCAATTGAGAAAATAAGTCTTGTATGGTTCATATATACAATGGAATATTACACAGCCATCAGAAAAGATAAATACCTACATTGACATGGATGGAACTGGAGGGTATTATGTAAGTAAAATAAGTCAGTCAGATAAAGACAATTATATGGTTTCACTCATCCGTGGAATGTAAGAAATAGCACAGAGGGTCATAATAGAAGGGAGGAAAAACTGAATGGGAAGAAATCAGAGAGGGAGACAAACTATGAGAGACTCTTGATTCCAGGAAACAAACTGAGGGTTGCAGATAGGGAGGTGAGTGGGGGGATGGGATAACTGGGTGATGGGCATTTAGGAGGGCATGTGATGTGATGAGCACTGGGTGCTATGTGCAATGAATGAATTGTTGAAAATTATATCAAAAACTAATATGTCGGCTAATTGAATTTAAATGAAAAAAGTAAGTCTTTTGGTATTCAGTAAAGTAGGAGTAGCTGAATACTTCCTTAACACTGTGTGTGTGTGTGTGTGTGTGTGTGTACGTGTGTATGTGTGTACTGATCTGTTTATATCTGCAAAAAACTCAGCATCATGGTTAATGTAGAAACAATGTAAACATTCCTTCTAAAAGCAAGGACAGCATGCTCACTGTCAACACTGTTTTTAATACCATGCTGGCAGTATCAGCCAGCACAATTAGACAAAAGAATAAAATTAGAAATATAAAAATTGAAAAGGAGAAGTTAAAATTTTCACTAATAAGACTTGATGATTGTACAACTCGAAAATCCAAGAGAATCAGCCCCCAAACTCTGCAAATACTAGAATTATTATGGAAGACAGTGGATTGTAAAGATAATTTAGGGAAAACTGTAGCTTTCATATAAATTATAGAAGATACAATGGAGGAGAAGACTCCCACTTGTCATAGCAGCAAAACCCATAAAATACATAGGAATTAATTTTTTGTCTATGAAACCTGTATGTAGAAAACTTTGGAAAACTGTTCAAGGGCACAGAGGAGGACTCAGATTTGAAAGATGTGTCATGTTTTTGGGTAGGATGACTTCATAAAGATCTCAGTTCTTAACACATTCAACGTAATTTGATTTAAAATAAATAGATGTTCATTTAAAACTAGACAAGTTGATCCTAAAGCTTAACTAGAAAAACTGTCAAATTATTAGCCAGGAAAACAATAGAAAGAACAGTAAGGGAAACTAATTCTATGAGATATTAAAATATGTAATATTGTGTCTAATTAAAACACAGTGGTACTGGTACATGATTAGACAGACCAAGGACCAAGTAGAAAATAGAAATAGACTCTAGACTCTGATACATTGCGAATTTAGTGTAAAAAAGATTCTAAGCCAATCAGAAGATGTTAGAGACAACTGCCTTGCCATTTAGAAAACAAAAAAACAAGTTATTTTTATACCAGAGTAAATATCCAAGCGGATCAAACTTGAAATGTGTAGGATAAAATGTAATGTGTAAAATAGAATATGAGAGAATTCCTTTATAAAGCTGAAACGGGAAGAGTCTTACTAAAAATCTAGAAACCATTTCTTAAAAAGGAAAAGTTCATCATAACATAAGCTGAGTCTTTATGTTATAAACTAGGGGAAAATATTTCACACCTACTTGCAAAGGTGAAAGGCAAATTTACTGGTTTATGAAGAACTAGATATTACTGAGGAAGAGAAAACCCAATGGAAAAGTTGGCAAAGGCTGTGAACAGAAATTTTGCAGATGAGGAAATATAAGTGTTTCTTAGCATTCATGAAAAATTACCTGTCTGGGGCACCTGACTGGCTCAGTCGGTATAGTGTGCAGCTCTTGATTTCAGGGTTGTGAGTTCAAGCCCTACTTGGCCTAGAGCTTTCCTAAAGAAGAAATAAACTAGAAACCCGTCCTCATTCAGTAAAATGTAAATACAGAATAAAACTACTCTGAAGTAACATTTCTCAGGTTGGCAAAAATCTGGAAGTTTGAAAACATGCTCTGCTGGCACATGTGGGAGAAGAGGTCCCATCTGTGGCAATGAATGCATGTTGGCGCATTGTTGTGTGGGGCGGTTTTGCTCTAAAGGTCTGGATTACAAATCCATACATCTTTTAATCCAGCTAGTCTGGCTTTGACAATTGTGGCATGTGTTAGCATATGCTAGAAATGACATATTTATGAACGGATTCATTTCTGTGTTGCTTGTGGCAGTAAAAGAAACATTTAAATATCCAGGGCTGGTGAAATAAATAAAGCTATATCTGTACAGTTTTGGGGGGATGTTATTTTATTTATATGCAGAGATTTTGAAGATAGTCATGGTAAAGAAGAAAGGTACAGAACAGTGTAAAGTACGCTTTTTGTGTAAAAAGGGAAAAAATAAAATATACATTTGAATTGGTGTATTTATGTGTCAGGAAACTGGACAGGTTCCTAAGAATAGTGTGTATCTGGGGGTGTGAGTGGTGGAGTGGGAACTTGCAGATAGGGATCTTTCACTTTTTAGTTTCTTTCTTTCTTTCTTTTTTTTTTTTAAGATTTTATTTGACAGAGAGAAACACAGCCAGAGAGGGAACACGAGCAGGAGGAGTGAGAGAGGGAGAAGCAGGCTTCCTGCCGAGCAGGGAGCCCGATGCGAGAGTTGATCCCGGGTCTCCGGGATCATGACCTGAGCCAAAGACAGTCGCAAACCACCCAGGCGCCCCACACTTTTTAGTTTCTGAAGCAAGTGAACACATTACCTTTTCAGAAAGTTATGTGAAATTAAATAATTAATGGGACTTTATGCTTTTTTTTTTTTTAAAGATTTTATTTATTTGACAGCGAGAGAGATCACAAATAGGCAGAGAGGCAGGCAGAGAAAGAGGGGGAAGCAGGCTCCCCGCCGAGCAGAGAGCCCAATGTAGGACTCGATCCCAGGACCCTGAGATCATGACCTGAGCCGAAGGCAGAGGCTTTAATCCACTGAGCCACCCAGGCGCCCGCTAATTTATCTTCTAATTGGGACCCTTTTTTGAGAGTGAAAGTGTGGTGGTGGTGGGGTACTCTGGCAATTGCAGTTAATTGCTATGTGAGGACATGTGCTGTTGCAAATACCTTGGGGGTAGCCGTATTTACTTCTCTGTGTATATGACTCAGTGCAGATAGAAGTTGATCAATACCATGTGTCTCATAGAGTGCGTTTTACGTTAGGGTTCTGGTTAGTGAGATTTTGGGATGGATTCCAATTTACTCTTGGAGGGGACTTTAAATTATTTTGCTAAATTTTAATACTGTATTTTAATAGTCCTGTTAATACTCTATCATGCAACGGGACGCCTGGGTGGCTCAGTTGGTTGGGCCACTGCCTTCGGCTCAGGTCATGATCCTGGAGACCCGGGATCGAGTCCCACATCGGGCTGCCTGCTCGGCGGGAAGCCTGCTTCTCCCTCTCTCACTCCCCCTGCTTGTGTTCCCTCTCTGGCTGTGTTTCTCTCTGTCAAATAAATAAAATCTT
>PITA01030431.1:0-16513 GCA_004023965.1 Spilogale gracilis | reverse complement strand
CAGAGAGAGAGATCACAGGCAGGCAGAGAGGCAGGCAGAGAGAGAGGAGGAAGCAGGCTCCCTGCTGAGCAGAGAGCCCCATGTGGGCCTCGATCCCAGGACCCTGAGATCATGACCTGAGCCGAAGGCAGAGGATTAACCCACTGAGCCACCCAGGCACCCACAACATGCATTTCTGAACCCTGACTTGCACATGTGTTCCTGGGGGAAAGGAAGGGAATTTGGGTCCATGGTGAGGAGGCGGAGGGGGTTTGCCTTAACTGTAAACAATAAAGGGTTCTTCCTCGAGGCAGATGTATGTGTCTTGAGGTAAGCAAGTAATGAAACCAAGTTGAAACCGAGAACGTTCTTTTCCTCTCCTGGAGCAAGTGTCCAGGCCAGTGCCCTCTGGGATGTTGGCTTCTCCCGAGCCAAAGCAGGAGCTTAGGTAAACGCGGGGGGCCTGCGGTCTCTTGGGCGGAGCAGATTCTACTGATTCGCAGTGAGTGCTGGCCAGAGGCCGGGGGGTGGTTTGGGCAACTTCCTCTAGTCAGAAGACTGCTCCTTTTAATCAGAAGCACTGTCGCTGATGGCTTGGTGCTGCCACCACCCAAGCGGGACCCTTGGAGGATGGCTCCCTCCTTCTCCTGCTCATTTTCCTCTCTTTCCTTCCCTTCCACCTGCCTACACCCCAGGCTCACACGTAACACACGTGTGTGCAACGCAGGCATCTCTTTGTTTTCAATACTGTTCTAATTTCCTTTTTATTTTTTATTTCTTTTATTTTTTAAAAGAGTTTATTTATTTATTTGACACAGAGAGAGAGATCACAGGTAGGCAGAGAGGCAGGCAGAGAGAGAGGAGGAAGCAGGCCCTCCACTGAGCTGAGAGCCCGATGCGGGCCTCCATCCCAGGACCCTGAGATCATGACCTGAGCCGAAGGCAGAGGCTTTAACCCACTGAGCCACCCAGGTGCCCCTCTGATTTCCTTTTTAAATATGAATCTTTAATCCAGACAGAATTTATTTTGACACTATGTGCAGGGAAATAGTTTGTTCAGCAAGGTTTACTGAGCTCCCTCCAGGCGTCCTGCACTGTTGGGGCATTTGTTTAAAATGTTTTATTTATTTATTTGAGAGAGAGCGTGTGAGCGAGAGAGAGTATGAGAGCCTGAGAGGGGAGAAGGTCAGAGGGAGAAGCAGACTCCCCGCAGAGCAGGCAGCCGGATGCAGGACTTGATCCCGGGACTCCAAGATCATGACCTGAGCCGAAGGCAGTGGCTTATCCAACTCAGCCACCCAGGCGCCCCTGTTGGGGCATTTTGAAAACCTTCTTCTCAGCATTAAACCTTCGATATCTTATATGTTATGACCCAAGAGACCAGGTTTTCCAAATGCTTTCCAAATTCCCGTATTTGAGGAAATGAGAGGATCTCTTGCTGGACTGAGCTCATTTTTAAAAAACGGTCCTGTATTTTCTCCTCTCCTACACTCTGTAAGCCAGATACACACTCCCCCACAATCCCAGTCCCAGCTCTCCTCACTCCTTTCATTTTGGGGGAGCACTTCACAGACCTGCGTGCCGTCCTTGCGCAGGCTAATGTGCTCTGTGAGCACTCGCCTCCTTCCTTTCTTCGTGACTCGGTCTTGGGGTGTTCTGAGCTCTTTGACCTACACAGCTGTCCTCGGTGGAGAGTGGCTTCTGATCTCAGTGGAGCCTGCTGTTGAGACCCGGGCTCCGGAGCTAGATGGTCCGAGTTCAAAGCCCACTTCCGCCGTGTTAGCCCATGCACCTCAGTTTCCTCATGCGTATGAAGAGTGTGGCCCTCACAGCGTCCATGCGGACGTTCAGTGACTTCATCCAAGCCCCCAAGCACTTAGCACGGTTCCTGGGACATATTGCGAGCAACAGAAAGGCCTGAAGTGAGATGGATTGCTCGCAATATGTTTTAACCATTTCTAAGGGTGAAGTTAAGTGGCATTAACTACATTAATGGGGCGTGGGACTCTTGATTTCCACTCAAGCCGTGATCTCATGGTTGTGAGATTGAGCCCGGAGTCAGGCTCCACACTCAGCGGGCAGTCTGCTCTCTCCGCATCCCCCTCCCTTTGTCTTCTGCTCGCTCTTTCTCTAAAATACATAAATATTTCTTTAAAGAATACATAAAAGGAGGACGCCTGGGTGGCTCAGTTGGTTAAGCCACTGCCTTCGGCTCAGGTCATGATCCCGGAGACCCGGGATCGAGTCCCACATCGGGCTCCCTGCTCGGCGGGAAGCCTGCTTCTCCCTCTCTCACTCCCCCTGCTTGTGTTCCCTCTCTGGCTGTGTTTCTCTCTCTCAAATAAATAAGACCTTTAAAAAAAATACATAAAGGGCGCCTGGGTGGCTCAGTGGGTTAAAGCCCCTGACTTCGGCTCCGCTCATGATCTCAGGGTCCTGGGATCGAAGTCCACGTCGGGCTCTTTGCTCAGCAGGGAGCCTGCTTCCTCCTCTCTCTCTCCCTCTACCTGCCTCTCTGCCTGCTTGTGATCTCTTTGTGTGTGAAATAAATAAATAAAGTATTTTTAAAAAATACATAAATACATTCACGATGTTCTGTGACTATCAGCATAATCTGTACCCGGTGCTTTGGATGAGGGTGATTTCTTTAACGTTTACTGTCCTCCGTCCATGCCTTTGTAGGTGCCCAGCTCCATTGTCGAGTTGTCACTTCAAATGTTCCTTTGTGTTCCGGTTTTACCTCAGATTCTTAATCTATCACAGAAACTAATTCCTAATTTCCAACAACTGTTGATTCCTGAGTTGGTTTCGGCCCATCACTCCGCATCCTGACCCTGAGCCCCGACAGAGCGCTGGCCCTTCCAGCTTCCCAGCACCTGCCAAGCTGATGAGCTGCGCTTGGTGACCGGCGCTTGGCGACCGGCGCTTGGTGGCCGCTGAGAGTCTGCCGTGTACAAACTAGGCCGGCCACTCCAAGGTGCTGGCCTGACGACACATGAGGAAGGTCAAGTCCATGTCATGTAGCGTGCAGCACTTATCTCTGCTGAACATTCCTCCTCAGGATTCCTCCTTCCAAGGCCCAGCACACGGCAGAGCACGGGACTTTTCTGTCTCTGCTGACAGCCGTGGAAGCCGAGCCTGCAGGCCAGGCCACCTCCAGACAATCGCAGGAAGTTATTCCATGCCTGGGACAAGTCCTAGCTCTCTCTGGCAGTGAACAGAAGGTTACAGGCCATCAGGCTGAAGGGTCACCAGTAATCCCAGGGCTGCTGGCACTGAGCCAGGACAAAGAGAGCTCCTGGAAATTCCCGACCTGCTGCCCTTGGGTCCCATGGCTTTTGCGGTCCTCCTTGGCAAGGAAGTAGAAGGCAGAGAGAAAGTAGAACGTTATCCAGAATTCTATTTCTTTGATGATTTTTGCCTTTTGCAACCCATAAACACACCCCACACTTCCTGAGCATTTTCATGGTGAAACCACTGGGAAGAGAATGGGAGCTCCGAGTTGTTACCAAATGCCCCCCTTCCCCTCGTGTTCTGGGAGCACATCCAAGATTCCTGGGGGCCTGAGAAACGACAAGCGGTGATTGAGTTGTTGGGTTTTCTGGAGTGCAGTTCAACGGCAACACAGCAACAAGGGGAAGCCAGTGGGGGGGCTGCTTGTGGGGGAGCAGCGACGAGGGAGGGGGAGGAGGAAGTGAGGGCCAGTGCGTCAGACAAGCGCAAGGCTTGTTTCTCTTTTCTTCTTTTCCCTCCATGTCTTCTGGACTCTAGAGAAGAATGTGCATAAAGGGACAGAAATATTCCACTTTGGAAGACAGAGTTAAATCAGGGGAAGTGGTTTTGACGGTTCTGTGGGCTAACACAATCTTTGCTGAAAGGGCTCTAATGAGTGACTTTGACGGTAATACTCAGTCACCGTTTCCCCCCACATGTCTCCCAGTAGACTGCACGGATGAGATCTTAAGATACTGTACTGGGTCACCAAGCCACTCCTACTCTTTTCTCTCTCCTTTAATTTCAACTAATTTTTAAAGAGGATTTTATTTATTCATTTCACACACACACACACACACACACACACACACACAGACACACACACAGGAGGAAGCACTGAGCAGGGAGCCTGACATGGGACTCGATCCCAGAATCCTGAGTGAGGGCAGACTCCCAACTGACTGGGCCACCCAGGCGCCCATATTTCAACTAATTTTATTCAGTTTCTTGAGTTAAAGAATGTTCTTGAATGCTGAAAGGGGAGCTGTGAGACTTGGATTAATGAACAACACACTTCGTGTCTCTGAGGACCAGCTTCCTTCTCTGGAAAATTAGCGGGCAGTCGGTAACACGGGACACAGCAGGACTGAACCAGAGCGTGTGATCGCGCTCGGAGCCCTCCCCCGCCCTTTGGTGGGCCGGGCCATGAGCCTAGAGAGGTGGCTCGTCCTCTGTCCCTGCAGTTGCGGATTCATGCACTTGGCACCTGCTGTCACAGCATGGGCATTACACGAGCAGAGCCTGCGTCTTTTCTCTTTCTGTCCCCTGCACAACATCCCATTCGATAAAGGTCTTTTCACTAGAGCCTTGAGGCCTTTTGCATTTAATGTAAGGGTTGATGCGCTTGGCCTGAAATCAAGCATCTGGTTGGCTCCTTTTGTTTGCCCCGCGTCTTCGCGGTTTCCTTTTCTGTCTTTCCTGATTTCTGTGGATCGAGGGTCTGTTCGTAAACTTACGTAACTAGACCCCCAAGGGGCTGGTGGCCTCCTGTCTTTCCGTTAGTGTCACTTTCTTGCACTGTCGTAGGCCCACTGGTGGCCTCACATGAGCACCGCCGCTGTCCCCGCACGGGGAGAGTGGGTTCTCGGCGGCATTCGTCGTGGGGTCAGAGCTATCTCCTGCGGCCTGAGCAGTAAGGGCCCGAAAGGAGCGACTCCGGAGAGTGACGCTTACAAGCGGCAGAGCAGGCGGAATGCGAGCCACAAGTTCTGGCGCTCCGGCTGGGACAGGCCTCTGACAGGTTCAGTTCGAAAGTGCCGTGGCTGAGAGGACAGCGAGGCCGGAGGGTCAGCACCCCGAGCCCCCGGTGCAGCTGCCCGGGGGCCTGGTTCCTGCAGCCGGAGTGGGAAAGCCGGGCTCTGAGGGCGGGTTGCTGACCCATCCTGTGCGTGTGCGGAGGAAATGATTTCATGGCTTTGGGATCTCACCACCGCAGAAGGGGCAGGGGGCCAATTCCGCTGAAACAAAGGGACAGTAATCACTCTGGCCAGAGAAGCAGTTTAAAACCGAGGTGTCTCTTTATGGCCTCAGAGGCTCTCAGGACGTTCCTTAGTTCATTTCAGTGCCTCTCGACAATGGACTCCATCCAGACGGGCCACTTCGATTTTATTGGAGAGAGTTCTGGAGAAACTTGCTCAAAACCCAGCCAGGTTTATGTTATTGTGCAGGTACAATGGAGTGCTTGAATAAAGGGCTCAGACTTCAGCTTTGATTATCTGTCTTAGTAACTGATCAAAGCTCATCTTAGCTATGCTTAACCCATCACTCACACCCCAGTTTCATCCTGAACTGCGTCCTGGACAGGGCGCCTGGGTGGCTCGGTCCATAGAGCATCTGCCTTTGCTCAGGTCGTGGTCCCAGGGTCCTGGGATTGAGCCCCGCATCGGGTTCCCTGCTCAGCGTGGAGTCTCCTTTTCCCTCTCCCTCTGCCTGCCATTCCCCTGCTTGTGCACTCTCTCTGTCAAATAAATAAATAAAATCTTCAAAGAAAATAAAGGTCCAGTGCCAAGCCTTAGGCCTGACTGCCTAAGGTTCAGCTTAGAGATCATGTCTACCTGTTCACCATCACGTCCCCAGTTCTTGGCACGTGACTATGTGAGGAAGAAATCCTGCTGATTAGGTTTGTTATGAACCCACAGAGCTAGTCTATGAGACCATGAAACTGTTTACTGAGCAACTGTTCTGTGTCCGGCCTTGCTGGGGGAGGGTGCAGACAGCAAATCTCAAACAACAAGAAAAGTGCCAGGAAAGTGGCCTGGAGGGAGTTAAGATAGGGTGACGAGGTGGACAATGAGTGTGGCTGGCCACTTTAATTTGGATGATCAGAGAAGATCTCTGAGGAGATAACAATGAAGTCGAAGACGCTGTGAGGCCCACATGCAGTGACTGTTTCCCTTCTCATACTGTGTTCCACGTGGTTCTTGTCTATTTCTCTTCTCATAATGTACATGTTCTCCTTTAAACCTCAAACAAACATAAATATTTTAAATTCTTGTCTGTTTATTCTCTCATCTCTGTGATTTTCAGGCCTCTGTGCATTAACTGATTTTTTTCCTGATTATTATGAGCTGCATTTTCCCAGCTCTTTACATTTTTAGTACTTTGGGGGGATTATTTCCATTGTAAATATTACATTGTAGAGTAACTTGAAGATCGGCTTGATCATTCCAAGGCTGCTGCTGCTTCGTTTTATTGTGTTTTTTAAAGATTTCTTTGTTTATTAGAGAGTGGAGGGGGGGGGCAGAGGGAGACGGGGACGGGGACGGAGACTCTCCAGCAGGCTCCCCGCTGAGCAGAGAGCCCACCACAGGGCTCGATCCCAGGGCCCTGAGATCATGACCTGAGCTGAAGGCAGACACTCAGACAACTGAGGCACCCAGGCGCCCCCCACACCCCGGAGGCTTATTTTTGGGCTTTCTTAGGGCAAGTCTAGAGTGGTTACACTCCAGGGCTAGTTTGGCCTATTTCTAGCTCTAAGCTGTGGGCTCTCTAGAGTATTTACTGAATGTTTCCAGTTTTTCTCCTGTAGCTGATCAGAATTCCGACTCGTCCCAGCCCTGCGTTCGTGTGGCTCCAGTAGCTGTTACTGGGTTCACCAATGGAGTTGAGCCCCACATGTGAGCTGGCTAGGGTTCCCCTGAAGTCTCACGGGGGAATTCCTATGTGGATCTCTGGAACTCTTTCCTTACCTGGCTTCCTCCTCTCTGGTACTTTTCCCTGCAAAGTTCAGTTGCCTCAAGCATGCAGAATTGTGCTGTCTTCTCAGCTCTGCAAGACTGCCGTGCCCTGAGTGGGACCCCCTCCCTGCCCTGTAGTCTGGGAATGTGCCTAGAGGCTGAAAGCCAGTGTGCTCGTTGTGCTGACCTCTTCTGTTTCTCTTCTCCTGCAGCTCTCAGTCCTGCGCTGACTGTCGTCCAGTGTCTAAAAGCAATCGTTGCATATACTCGGTCTAGTTTTCTAGTTGGTTTTATGGGTAGGTGCTAAGTACAGCAGTGGTTCCAGAAGCTAGAAGTCTGAGACTCAGATGTCGGCAGGGCTGCTTCCTACTGAGAGCCGGAAGAATGGATGTAGCCCAGGCCTCTGTCCTTGGCTTGTTGGTACCTGTCTCCTCCTTCTATATACATGTCCGGTGTTTTCCGTTTTATAAGGAAACCAGTCGTATCGCATTTGGCCTCTGTCTCCCAATCCAGCCACGCTCTGAGGTACTGAGGCTTAGGACTTCAACGATTAACCCGGTGGGACCCACGCGCGCGCACATACGATGCAGCACATCTCAGCGCCCACATCAGCCTCGCTGGCATGCGTATGTTGGTACCAGGACGTGTTTGTGAATTATGAAGGCAGCAAGTTACGTTGGTTTAAGAGGAGAAGGCCACATAGCTTTTACTCTTAGAAGGATAAGATTCCATTATTCTATTACCGAATCCGAAAAACTGAGCAGACCTGTGATGTAGACACGACCTCCTGGGGGCTCAGGATCCACAACCCATTAGTGCCCGGGGGGGGAGGGGGGTTCCAGAAGGGGAGAAGCCATGCCCTGTGCCCTGGCGACGACCAGGCCCACCAGCATTTTATAAGTTGCTTGCATGCTTTTTTTTTTAATAAGTTACTTTCAGATTGATGTTTTGCTGTCCCCTTTTTGTACTGTGTTTCTCTGAGTCATAATTGTGGCTAATTGTTTGCATGGCGGTTTTGCTTTCTAGATCCTCTCGGTGCAGGACATGCTCGTCTTCCGAGCAGCTCGTGACCTGCCCAGCAGAGGAGGTCCGAGGGGAGAGAGAAGGTGCAGCCTTAGTGCAGCCCCAGAAGCCAGCGATCCTACGCTTTGAAATGTCAGCAGCTCCCAAGTGAGAAGAGACAGCAGCCCTGAGGGCCTCACATCCTCTGTGGGTCTAGAAATTCTCTGACAAACCAGTCCCCTTCTTCCCTTTGTGCACGGGCTCTGACACATGCTCCGCACTTGATAACTGTGTATCCAACGGGTCGGTGAACATGCCCTCTCCAGAGGAATTGTTTTAAAATCCTTTTTATCGGGGCACTTGGGTGACCTCAGTTCGTTAAGTGTTACAGTCTGCCTTTGGCTCAGGTCATGGTTCCCAGGGTTCTGGGATTAAGCCCTACATTGGGCTCCCGAGCAGGGAGCCTGCTTCTCCCTCTCCCTCTGCCTCTCCCCCTCTTTGTGCGTGCTCTCTCTGTCACACACATACTCTCTCTCAAATAAATCAATAAAAATCTTAAAATAAAATGAAATCCTTTTTATCATAAAAGAAAACACAAATATAGCAAACCACACAAAACAAATGTGTGGTTTAAATGTTACATGAGCCCCCTTCTAACCACCAGCCAGTTGGGAAATAACTTCACCACTGCATGCTGAAACTTCTCCAAGCCTCAGTCACAACCTCCTTCTCCCTGTAGTTAAGTCCTACCCTGGCATGTGTAGAAATCTCCTCTTTGTATTTTTTAAAATGTTTTATCACGCAAATGAACATCCAGTGTGTGCTATAATTTAAAGTTTTGGTCTTGGGGTACGTGGGTGGCTCAGTCAGTTAAGTGTCTGCCTTTGGCTTGCGTCATGATCCTGGGGTCCTGGGATGGAGCCCTACATCAGACTCCCCGCTCACAGAGGCGTCTGCTTCTCTCTTTTGTCTGCACCTCTCCCCACTCATGCTCGCTCACTTGCTCTCAAATACATAAAGTCTTTATTTTTAAAATAAACATTTTATTTGTCAGAGAGAGCACAGGGGGAGTGGGAGGCAAAGGGAGAAGCAGACTCCCCACTGAGCAAGGAGCCCAATGCGGACCTCCATCCCAGGCCCCTGGGATCATAACCTGAGCCGAAGGCAGGCGCTCAACCGACTGAGCCACCCAGGCGTCCCTAAATATAATCTTTAAAAAAAATAATGTTTGGGGGCACCTGGGTGGCTCAGATAGTTGTGTTTGCCTTCAGCTCAGGTTATGATCTCCAGGTCCTGGGATTGAATCCCACTCTAGGGCTCCCAGCTCAGTGGGCAGTCTGTTTCTCCTTCTCCCCCTGCCTCTCCTCCCTGTTCATGCGCTCGCTCTCTCTGTCTGTCTCTCTCTCTGCAAAATTAATAAATAAAATCTTTAAAAATAAATTTAAGTTTTCATCTCATAGACAGCCTGCCTCCCATCCTTTCTTTTCCTTATCATTGCTCAGGAGAAGATCCTAGGCCTTTGAGATGTCAAATTTCCCCCAGTCTGGGTTTCAGCTGATGACAGCCCTGTGCCTGTTGATGTTTCTTCCATATCCATACTAGTTCTCGGTGTTATGGCTTGTAGGAGAAGCAGGGTAAGGATCCATTCCTTTCCTTTGCTTACCAGTTTGCACGATTAATGAAGTAGTTCCTTCCCATCCTCTGAGGATGAAAAATTCTTTCTTTTTTAGTGTGATGAATGCATGGATTTCAGCATAGTTGCTGGGTTTCAAGGCACTGTAATTAGCATATTTATTAAAGTTCAAATTTGACCAGTGGGAGCTTCCTTAGGTCGGCTCCAGAATCCTTCTGACATGACCTTAGTCAGACCTGGTAACTTCCTTATAGCCCTGTTTCATCGTATCTTTTTTTTAGGTTGATTAATTTTAAGTAATCTCTACATCCAACAGGGGGCTCAAACTCACAACCCCGAAATCAAGACTGAGCCAGCCAGACATCCCTGCTCTATTTCATTGTAAAGAGCTTCACTTTGTTGCCGGCCAACTCCTTTCAGGGGTCTTTGGTTCATGTCTCCCCCTTCCAGAAGGGGTCCTGGCTTAGCGAGGGATTTGCTGGTCCCTTTCCTTCCCCCTCTCCCTCTGCTCCTCCCTCGACTCGTGTGTGCTCGCTCGCTCGCTCTCAAATAAATACAATCTTTAAAAAAAATACAAAATAAAAGTAAAATGAAACCCTAAGGGAGGGCCTGCTGCCTCCTCTTGAAGTTACGGGGTGCCTGTTGTTTTTCTGGGTGGGGGCATAGAGTTTCATGGGCTCACTGTTGGTGAGTTTGAAGCACAAGCACAAGTGTGGGAAGAGAGGAAACAAGTGGCCTGAATGGTCAGTCACGAAAACCAACCAGGCTCTCTGAAGCGGAGGCCTCGGTGGAGCGAGGGCCCTGCTCCCTGTCCAGTGCTGTCTTGGAGGTGGTGCCTCCGCAATCAAAGCCTGAGTCACTTGCTTTACAAAAAAGGCACAGAAGAACCTGCAGCGTAAACCCTCCCTACTTGTCGTGCCTTTGCGCGGGCTGCTTCCCTGGCCCTTCTGCGGGCTCAGCTTAGCCGTGCTGGAAGCTTCCCCAGGCCCACCAGTCTGCTGGACATGTGTCTTTTGTGTGTTCCCGTAGAACTTTGGCTTTCCATTATCCGGGTGCGTGCTGTCCAGCGTATCCGCAGGCCAGCAGGAGGTAGTGGCTGAACCAGTAAGTGAAACCCAGACACGTGCACGTGGCCCTCCTCTGCGCCCCCGCGGCTGCCGGCGACCCCTCTGGTGTGGCAGTCTCCGCCCTGGGTTGAAATCTACCCCCTTCACCATCCCAGCTACATACCAGGCTAACAGGCTCTTTTAGGGGCCAGCTCTCACCCGCTTCTTTGTCTTCATTGTCTGGCGGGCTACGTGGTGAGACTTGGTATTACTTTTTCCCCCAAAACTGCTATTAAAGGAGGAGAAAGGTGTTCCCATAAAACTAAGAGCGATTAAGTTGAAACTTGGTTCTGCACTCAGTTTGAGTTCCTCTTTTGCGATCATTTTTGGGAAGTACAACAAAGTTCCTCTTCACATTTCCCTACGGAAGTCGCCTTTGGAAAGTTTGGGGTACCGAAGGGTTCCCGTGAAGGCTTTCCTTAGCAGGCATACTGGGGTTCCATCATCCTCTGGAGCCCTTCCCTGGGCCTGCAGCACCTCAGGGAGCCCAGGGATCAGGCTCTGTGTCCCTGCTTGCCCAGTTCACCAGCCCTCCGCGTCCCAAAGCCCGTGGTGACACTTGAGCTCCTTCCCTCCTGTTTAACGGCCCCAGCCCATCCGATACCGTGTGTTTGCGACAAGAATTTATGGACTCGTGCAGTGGCCGCCCCCGCCTTCTCTCACGGCTGCCCCTTGCTGTTGGCCGTTTGTGATGCTCGGCCCTTCCCCTTTTGGGGCCTGACCAGCTTCTCTGCTGGCAGGGACCGAGCCGAGAGCACTCCGGACGGGGGCTGTCCCTTCGCCCCTGGCCTCTTGGTCTGAGCTGGTGGGCTTACAAATGTGTCAGGAACATGTGAAGCTCGAGATACAAGAGACTTCCTGTCCCAGTGGTCACCAGGCCTCCTGGCAGAAGCGCACGCTTCCTGCTGTCACCGCTTAGAAGGGCAAACCACAGAGCCCCGAAGCTCCCCACTTGCCATCTGCCGGCTGCAAGAGCGAGGGCACCCCGTGGAAAGGAGCCCGGCAGCCTGCTACTCCTGTCTGTGCTCCGTTCTCCACGCGGAGAGCAAGGCGGCTAGTGCAAGAAAATGGGGAACTTGGAAGGTCCTTTTCTAGGACGTGGGCGGGAGGGCTACAGATACTGACTCCTTAGAATGGTGGGGCCACGGTCAGTTGCAGGTAAACGTGTTTTCGTAGGCCTCATACCCACGGATGTAGCGCATTCTAGATCGGGGGAAGGGGGCGCCCAGGAGCGCTGGGTCTTCCCTAGGACTCCAGTGGCTTGCGGGGCCCCATCTCGGCGCTGGTTTCTTTGGAACATCATTCTCTTTTCTGAGCTTGGACTGGGCTTTCCCTGACCCTCCCATCTGGGCACGCCGCTGCTTCCGGGACCCCTGTGGCCGGGAGGCAAGTTCCGTTTAGTTCTTCCTGTGCTCCTCCCCAGACAATTCGTGCCCTGCTGCACCCGCAGCCTTCGGGGCGTGCAAAACACACCTCTGTTCCGAGGCCCTCTGGGCGTCCCAATTCTTATGGGGAAACACTGATTCAGGAGGTGCATGCTTTCACTGTTTTCCATCTTAAAACAAACAGACAAACAAAAAAAAGTCCTTGGGGCGCCTGGGTGGCTAGGTGGAGCGTCTGTCTGGCGTTGGGATCCCGGGGCCTGGGATTGAGTCCTGAGATGGGTTCCCTGCTCAGCAGAGAGCCTGCGTCTCCCTCTCCCCTTGCTGGGGCGCACTGTCTCTCTCTGACAAATTAATAAAAATCTTTAAAAAAATATTTTGCGGGTGCCTGGGTGGCACAGTTGGTTGAGCAACTGACTTTTCCTTTTGGCTCAGGTCATGCTCCCAGAGTGGTAGGATTGAGTTCTGAGTTGGGCCTGTGCTCAGTGTGTAATTTGTTTAAAATTCTCTCTCCAGGGGCGCCTGGGTGGCTCAGTTGGTTAAGCGACTGCCTTCGGCTCAGGTCATGATCCTGGATATCCGGAATCGAGTCCCACATCGGGCTTCCTGCTCGGCGGGAGGCCTGCTTCTCCCTCTCTCAGTCCCTCTGCTTGTGTTCCTTCTCTGGCTGTGTTTCTCTCTGTCAAATAAATAAAATATTTTAAAAAATAAATAAATAAAAAATAAAATTCTCTCTCTCCAGGGCGCCTGGGTGGCTCCGTTGGTTAAGTGACTGCCTTCGGCTCAGGTCATGATCCCGGAGACTCGGGGTCGAGCCCCACATTGGGCTCTCTGCTCAGCGGGAAGCCTGCTTCTCCCTCTCTCACTCCCCCCGCTTGTGTTCCCTCTTTCGCTGTGTTTCTCTCTGTCAAATAAATAATAAATAAAATCTTTAAAATTCTCTCTCGTAGGGTGTCTGAGTGGCTCAGAGGGTTAAAGCCTGTGCCTTCGGCTCAGGTCATGATCTCAGAGTTCTGGGATCGAGGCCCACATTGGGTTCTCTGCTCAGCAGGGAGCCTGCTTCTTCCTCTCTCTCTGCCTGCCTCTGTGCCTACTTGTGATCTCTCTCTCTGTCAAATCAATAAATAAAATCTTTTAAAAAAATTCTCTCTCCTAAAAAAAAAGAAACAAAATCGCTCTCCTTCTCCCTCTGCCATTCCCACTGCTTGCTCTCTTGCTCTCTAAAAAAAAGAAAGAAAGAAAGAAAGAAAGAAAGAAAGAAAGAAAGAAAGAAAGAAAGAAAGAAAAAGAAAAAAAAATCTTTTGGCCCAGAGTTGTCCCACTTTATAGTTATAGGTTGCTAAAGAAATGGCCACATACAGCCTGGTCTCTCTCTTTTTTTTTTTTTTTTTTTTTTTTTTACCGCACACTCGTTACTGGTCCTTCCATCCACACTTGAGTTCAAATCCCTTCCTACAGCTGGGCACCTTAGTTAATTTCTCCAAACCTCAATGTTCTCATACAGAAAATGAACATAAAAATAGTGACCTCTCCCAAGGATAGTTTTGGAGATTAAATGGGTTGTAAAGCACTTGGGGGTTTACAGAAAGACAGTCATCAACTTGAGATGATGATAATACTTTCTTTCAAATGTCTATGATTCTTTTTTCCTGTGGAGCAATTGTCTAGAAGTTAAATGTTAGAGGATACTGACCATGGTGGGCACTCCTCATTTGTATCTGAGTTGAATGTCTGATCTTGGCTTTTGGATTGAGATGGATGGTGGGGAGAAAGCTCTGTCGTCAGTGGTCACAAAGGTTTCCTTCAGCGTGAGTATGTACATTTCCATTACATCCGTTTGCCGCAGCGCTGGTGAGGACCCGTCGTTACAGTCACTGAATGGTGAGTCTTGCGCTTCCGTCGTCCTGAAGCGGGATCTGGGCCATAACTCCCTGTGCCCTTGGCTCTCCGCAGGCCTGGCGCCGGCGCTGGTTTGTCCTCCGGCGGGGCCGCATGAGCGGCAACCCCGACGTGCTCGAATACTACCGCAGCAAGCACTCGAGCAAGCCCATCCGCGCCATCGACCTCAGCGAGTGCGCCGTCTGGAAGCACGTGGGCCCTGGCTTCATGCGCAAGGAGTTTCAGAATCATTTTGTGTTCGTCGTCAAGACGACTTCTCGTACCTTTTATCTGGTGGCCAAGACCGAGGTGGAGATGCTGGTGTGGGTGTACAGCATCAGTCAGGTGTGCAACCTGGGCCAGCTGGAGGAGGGCGCAGGTGAGAGGGGGCGGGGCAGGAGGGGTGGCCGCGGGAGGACCAGTGGCAGGGTCTTCATAGCAGAATTGTCCCCAGAAAGTGCAGTTGTATAGGTGGCTTCCTTCCACCCGGTTTGAGGTCTCGGCCTGAACGTGCCACACAACGGACACAGTACAGGCAGAATGTGGCCAAGGATGTCCTGGAGGGCTGATTTTAATGCTGTTGCTGCTGCTGATTTCCTGGAAATATTAACTATCGGCGTTTTTCAGTAATTCGGGGAGCTCTAGTTCTTCGGTTGCCGATGGGGTTGTTCAGCAGTGGGTGGTAGAAAGCCAGAATTCTCATATCTCTTATCTGCCATCAGCTTGAGGTTTGTGCAGAGCAAATGAGCTCTGAGGTTGCTGTGGGCCACTCCCAGACTCTTTCTCCTGTTGTCTTTCTCTCTACCTCACCTGCTTTCTCTAGCTCTCACTCACTCTCGCTCTTTCTCTGTCGCATACACATGAGTGCATAAGTGTTACCGTGTCATACACGGGGCATCTTGCAGCTAGCGTTCCACTTGACTTACTTTCATGGAGTCTGGTGTGCAGCCCCGGCCATCATGGCACCATGCCCTGACCCCCAGCCTGTGGGATCTTGAACGGGATCTCCTTCAGCATGCTCATCAGTCCGAAACTCCAGTCGCCAACCGCTTCCGCGGGTCCCGCCTTCCTGTGCGCTTACCCCCAGCCCCGGAAACACGCATCGAACGCCAGGTGGCGCTGCAGCGGGCTTCCTGGGCCACTTAGAGCGCCTGGCTGTTCAGTCTCATCACTGAGCTTGGAGAGCACCGAAATAAAAGGAAACGAAGCGATGCCAAGCTCTTTATGCTCGCTACAACCGTTGAAGCTTCCTCGCGAAGCCGCAGTGACTCCTTCCTGGCCAGAGTCCAACCCGGTGCAAACAGGCTGAGCGTCCCTGGCCCGCTGCTCCAGGCGTGCCGCTCACCGCCTGCCACGGTAGTCCCCAGCCTCATGCAGGAGTTCTCCTAAAACATAGATATTTCCCGTGTTTCCCAGTATCCAAAGAGGAACAGGAATGAATCAGAATCAGGCTTAAAGCATACAGGTCTGGCGGGAATTTGGAGGAAGCCCTAGGACCTTTATCCTTACTTTCTAGGAGGATGTAACAGCAGAGTCCTCTTTGTCTGAGAACCACGCCCAGAGGCCTTTCTGGGGGGTTTTCACATGAAGGGTCTGGTCCTACATCCAGCAAAGCCCTGAGCAGCATGGTCGCCGCCTCGGGCGTACCTGGGCGAGGAGCTCCGCGAAACGGGCTCAAGCGTTAGGTCAGCTTGTCCCCAGACCGAGTCTGTGGCACGGGCGCTCTTACAAAGAGGCAAACCGGCAGCAGTCGGCAGCGAGCCCACGCTCCCAGCAGCACAGAGCACAGCCTGGGCCACTCGGACTCAGGAACCCTGGACGCGTGCCAGCGTGCTTCAGAGGGGAGATAAAAGCAGGCTTCCGCACACGGTTCCGAGGATCATGCTCCTTGACAAAGGCCGGCTTTGCCAGGCGTCACACCCTATTTTTTCTTTCTTTCCTTCTCCTTCCACATCATTACCAGTACCCTTTATTTCTGTTTTGTTTCTCTGTAGACTCCAGTGAGGGCAGAGTCCGTCCTGGCAGATTTTTAGGCCAAGAATGCTTCGCTTTTTTTTACTCTTAATTGATTCAACACTTCACTCTTGGAACATTGGCCTTCGTCTCCAGACAAACGGTCTCGTCCATCAGGACAAACACCAGCTGTGATTTGCATCCTCCATTTGGCATCCTGGATACTGTTGGAGAATTTGTCAGTGAGTGCTCTAGCCATTCTCCACCGTTAACCCAGAAAATGATTTCTCCAGCAGATTCCGTGGAGAGCTGCTCGCACATGCCCTCCTCCAGCCAGCCCGCCCCTGCCAGTCCCCTTCCCACCGCCCATGCTGTCAGCAACTCCGTGCCGACAGATGACCTAGGCACGGATCCCATAGCCGCTGAGGAAAGCAGAAGTGAGACAGAGTTTCTCTCCCTTCCTGATTATCTGATTCTGTCCAACTGTGAGACTGGAAGACCGCGGCACGCCAGGTACGCTTCGTGCACGTCTCTCTGTGTGTCTGCGCAACCTCCGCTGCCTTCTCCGGTGCTAAGATGGGCTCCGTCCATTTAGCGGTAGCATCTTTTAGTGGGTGTGTCTCCCCCACC
>PITA01030430.1:0-16518 GCA_004023965.1 Spilogale gracilis | reverse complement strand
ACTCCGGTGTACTCAGACATGTGGGAAGTCCTTTATGAATATTTGTGAATATGATACTTAGTATCTCTGACCCTTAACAGATTTGTATTTCCCTTCAAACTGGTGTCTCTTAAATCTACATAACTAGGTTATATTTAGGCTTTTGATCTGGATGTTGATGGTGGCACAAAAGCTCTTCTGAATGGGTTCCATCCTCTTTGTCCCCCAGCCTCAGGGGGCCTGGTGGAGATTCCATCATCTTTCATGTGGCCCACAGGGCACACTTCTTGGCTTTTCCCCTTTCTTCAGGCTTCTAGTCTCCCTCCACTCTCCCCTCACTCAGCAAGATATTTTTAACCCAATCAAATCCCTCTCCTCCTTAAAAGTCTTCAGTGTTTTTCAACTGCCTCAGGAGAAAGTTTCCACTTCTAGACAAAGTGACAAATCTAATCCCTTTTCCTGTTAAAGATCTTATGAGCAAGCCATGCTAGACTCTTCTATTGACCAAAATAATCTATTGAGATAATTATTCCTCTCTGTAGGAAGTGAGCTTCATCCAATATAGATTGTAGGATTTTAACACGTATTTACCGAATGAATAAATGAATGAATGAATAAATGAGATTATAAAACCATGATAATCCAGAAATAGATTATGATTCCAGAAATAGATATTTATTCTACTTCTAGAGAGCTCAAAAAATACATTATACAATCTTTTTCTGTGCCATATAAATCCAATATAAGAAAATACAACCCAATCTTTTCTCATATGTTTAGGGCTCTGATTAAAATAGAATCTTACTGACAGTTGATTCAAAATACATATTTGTTGAATGAGTTAATACGTGAATGGCTAAATGGATGAATGAATTAATATGTGCTCATTCCAAACTCAAGTACTCCTATTTAACACAGTTAATTGAATTTAACTGCCGGCTGTATTTGAGCTTCCTCATTTTAGAATTAAAAACTTCAATCCTTAGTATAGTTAAATGTCTAGGTATTCTTAAAATAGGGGATATGTAAATGCAAAATTAGAGCCAAAACTGGGATATTCAATGTTTTATCTATACTAATTCACTGCATAAAAGCTTCTCTGTTAAAAGCTCCCAACCACCCCAATATCAGTCTCTTTTTCAGCCTTTATATGTCCTTGCTACGATAATGATAGGAGGATCCCAGCTCACCAAGAGTTGAAAAGCGCCTTAGTCACATCACCTGTGAGCATGGATGCTATGGAAGAACGTTTTTCGAAAGAAGAGTGGCCTGGGCCCAGGCAATTTGAAGAAGGTTGTGTTTAGCAGGATAGTGAATGGGAATGGGTGTCATCCAACAGGACACTGAGGAGAGGAAATCAGTGGGAAGACCCAACTCTGTGTACAAGGCAGATAGAGAAAGGTCTCAATAAGTTGTTTAGGCAACGGTTTCTGCAGCTTGAAAATATTTTTGTTTTTCTAAATTTCATTTTATTTTTTAAAGATTTTATTTATTTGACACAGAGATATCACAAGTAGGCAAAGGGAGAGGTAACAAGAAAAGCAGGCCCCCCACTGAGCAGAGAGCTCTATGCAGGCTTCAATCCCAAGATCCAAGGATCATGACCTTAGCTAAAGGCAGATGCCTAACTACCTGAGCCAACCAGGCACCCTGCAAATATTTTTAATACCCAGGCCAACCAGTCAGGAGAATTGGACCAGAGCTTGGTGGATAAGAGCTGGCTCTCAGCTTCTGGGTTTCTCTTATTTCCCCTTCCCATTCAATATGAAAACCATATTGGTGGCAAGTCACCAAAGGCCAGAGATTCCTGTTTGAGGCCCCTGGTGTTGTGAGTTGGCATGATGAAAACAGCTTTTTCTTCAGGTAAGCAAATGAGTTCATCTCATTTCAATTACAGGATTTATGTTTCCCATTTAGTTATAAGAAGCAGCTATAAAACTCTAATTTGCCCAGAGGCAGAAAACTGTGACAAATTTGATTCTTATCCTTTATGTCATTTCTTGGATGTCCACAGCATAGACTCAAAGCATAATATTCAAGTCAAATAAACAACAACGCTGAAAAGTCAGTGGTGAAATTCATTAGTGATAACCAATAAAAACAAAATATGGTGAGCATCAGATATGAAGTCAAGAAAGAACTCAAAATTTATTTCTCGTTCCCAGGTGAAAATGACAGTTAAAATAAGAGGTCTATGCCTGAGCAAGACCATGGGTTTATGGGGACTTTAGGGCCCTTCTACAAGTTGGTTTAGAGACCTCACTAACTGTGTCACTGATTCTCCAAGACAAAACAGCCTAAGATTTCTATCAGTCTCTCTGGGGTTCTTTTGTTTGGGGATGATTCTGAATTTAGCCTTGTCAACCAAGTCATGGCTATACATTGCATTCTTTGAAGTAATCACTTTAAAAAACTTTTGTTTATGATTCTCTATTTACTTCCCTCTCTAGGAAACTTTCGACTTTCTGAGGAAAGGTCCAATTTGTCCCGTCTATTGTAATCCACTGATTCATCACATGGTGTTTGTCATGGTTGGTGCTTAATTAATGGGTGTTGAATAAAAGGGTCATGGTATAAATTTGAAGTCTAAATGTTTGACAAAACAAGTCATTAGAGGGCAGAATAAGTGCTAGTCATTGGTGTCTTCACAGAAAATATTTCGGATAAATTCAAGCAAAAACTATGTTTTTTCAAAAATTGAATACAATTCTTTGTGAACTTTTGAGTTCCCTTTGATCTGGTAAAAACTCTACACTTGGCTCATGGTAAGAGTTAAGGAACAATGCTCAATGTCTACAAAGTCTTTTATGACAAGACCTCCCACTATCGCTTGGGCTTCTCTCCACCGTACAGGCTTCTGGTGGTTCTTCCGTCCATTCTCTTTTCCCACTCTTTCCTTTCTGAAGGCATTTCTTTGGATCAGGCACTCCCTCTCTCTGCAGAGCTTATCTCCTCTTTGCAGATAATCTCATTGCCATTCTCTAAATTTAGAGTTAAGACTCTTACAACAAGCATCACTCCAATTCATTCTCTTTAGTGACCATCTCATGGCATTTTGATTATGTACATACACATTTTCCTATTTCTCAAGGCCACTGAAGTCAGAGTTTTTTTGTTTTGTTTTTTTTTTTTTGAGAAAAAGAGTGAGAGAGAGCATGTGGGGTGTAGGGAGGGGCAGAATGAACTGAAGAGAAAAAATCTTAAGCAGGCTCCCTGTTTTAGCACAGAACTCAATGCAGGGATCGATCTCATAGTCCTGAGATCACTACCTGAGCCAAAATCAAGTCAGACACTTAATGGACTGAGCCACCCAGGGACCTCAAAGCCAGAGATTATTTCTGATACTCACAGGATCCCCAGAACCCAGAATGGACCTAATGCTTATCAAGGAATCAATAAATGTTGGTACAAAAAAAATGGATAAATTAATCCTGGTCTAAGCTTTAAAAATTACCTTACCACTTATAGTGGTTAATTTTATAGGTCCACTTAACTGGATTCCAGAATTCCCAGATATTTTGTTGACATTATTCTGGGTGTTTCTGTGAGAATTAACATTTAAGTTGGACAGACTGACTAAAGCAGATTAACCTCCCTAGTGTTGGTGGGCCTCATCCAATAAGCTGAAGACCCCAATGGAACAAAATGGCTAACTCTCCCTCAAGTAATAGAGAATCCCTCTTGACCGCCTTTGAATGGGGACATCATTTTTTTTTTCTGTCTTCAGACTTGAACTGAAACCTTGATTCTTCTGGGTCTTTAACTTACTAACAGTATGTCTTGGAACTTCTCAGCCTCCATAATCATGTGAACTGACTCCTTTAAAGAAATCTGTTTTTATATATTTGTATATTCTATTGGTTTTGTTTCTTTGGAGAACACTGATTAATATTCCACTTGTTAGTCAAAATGAAATAACCTGGGACATTTTTCTCTTTGACCTCTAAGTCTCCTGATATTTTCTTTTGTATTATAGGATATAGTCATCTGGGTGACTGAAGTTTTAAGATAAACATCTTTGATTTCCTAGTAGTATTTTCTTTTCTCTTCTATACCTGTATCATATTCTAGCTCTTCCTTACTTCTAATAACAAGTTTGAAGTATTTCTTTAATTAAAAACAGACAAATGCAGAGAAAGAACAGCATCTTCTACTTCTGAACTTTACACACATTTTTCAACAAAAGAACCAATATTTCATAGTATTTTTTTTATGTCAGTATATAACCTATTGCCCTGTCAATTACTTTTCATTGTAACTTACTTTTATTGTTTTGTATGAGCTCTGGAGATTTGCATGTTTAACCCAGTATTTTCAGAGGTTGATCATTATTTAAAAAATTTGTAGAACTGTAAATAATTTAATTACCTTGAATAAAGCTGTATTTGTATTAAAATAATTTCCATTGATAGAGAAATGAGTGTCATATATAGAATTAAATATTAAGGACATTAAAGTCTATATTCTGGGGCAAGTAAAGTCCAGTAAAGCTTTGGTTCTTTAGAAGACAGTTTTTGGCGGCATAGAAGGAATTTCTTTAGAATTATAGGTGACATTAATGATCATGGTGATGACTGAAAATAAAAATAAAATACAAAGATCGTCTTTAAAAATGGAATCCCACTTAAATCTGCTAATTACACTTAATGTGCTATAGGTTAGCAGATTAGCCAACCAGAAACATAAAGAGTATTACTACTATGGGTATTCTTTTTGGACTTTAACACTGGCAGGAAGAGAGATCTTACAGACTTGGTAAGATCATGTCATTCTATGGTTTAAAACTTACCAATGGCATCTTGCCTTTGGCATAAAATCCCATTTTCTTTTTAATCTCTAAGTCCCTGTGTGTCCTGGCCCATCTGCTCTGGATCACTAACATTCAGTCTTCCTGGTCCTGTTTCTGTCAAGTTGATTTCTTCTTCACTGAGTTTCTACTTGCTGTTTCCTCTTCTCAAATTGCTTTTAGCAAATGTTGTTTTGCTTTCATCTTTCAGATCAGG
The DNA here is from genome assembly GCA_004023965.1 of Spilogale gracilis. NCBI lineage: Eukaryota > Metazoa > Chordata > Mammalia > Carnivora > Mephitidae > Spilogale > Spilogale gracilis. The sequence continues at coordinate 11,536 of PITA01030430.1, read as the reverse complement.
TCTGAGCTTAACAGGCTCATCGCCTTCTCTGAGAAGCTCATTTGATAAGTGTTTTTTTTTTCCCCTGTGCTCCAACTCACACTTGTATCAGTGTGTTTGTTTTCTTCAATGTACCCAGAAATAGTCTTCATTTATTTCTCTGACTCTCTGTGTTAGAAATCAGACTTTATGGGAGCAGGGACCCTGTGTGTCTTGCTCAATGCTACATTCTCAGTTTCCAGGAAAGTGCCCATGCAGAGTAAGAGAGAGATTTGCATGGACAAGTGGGTCATGCATAAATCTTAATGCCCTCAAGGCCTTTCAGAAACACTATAAAAGCTGACATTTGAGAATCAATGTTGAGTGGGTGATCAACTTTGTTTTCCTTTTACCCTGCTACCAATGCTGAATGTGATTCCAGGAACTCTCCCTTTGAGCTCCCTTCTGATGTTTTAAATTGGATGTGTGCTTCTTGATTCACAAGTATGCAAATTATGTGAGGATGGATTATATAGGTACTTTGTACAGGTCATGGATTCACAATCTCATCCTTCAACCTACAATAAGGCAGTTGATGATTTATCATAGGATTGGATTAAGTCACTTTAATATGGTAGGTGATATTTACTAAAGACATACAAAACATTTAATATAGTTGATATATTTTTTAAAGATTTTCTTTATTTATTTGAGAGAGAGAGAGAGAGAGCAAAAACAGGGTGAGGCACAGAAGGAGAAGGAGAAGGAGAGGCAGGCTTCCCACTGAATGGGGAACCTGACTGAAGGCTCAATCCCAGGACTCTGGGATCATGACCTGAGCTGAAGGCAGATGCTTAACCCACTGAGCCACCCAGGTGTCCATAATATATTTGATATTTAAATGGGTATTTTAATAACTATACACAGGTCTATGATATAAATTAGAACAATTCTCAGTTTCAGGACTAAGTTTTAAGAAAGTTCAAAGATACATTTCTTTTTATGAAGAGACTGAGATAAAAATCGCTATTACTAAAGACTAATTGTTTAATTTTTTAAATAAATAATAACTTGGTTGTCCTGAGATTTATAATTGTCAGAGCAAAGATTGCCTTTAGATGTTTGGAAATAAATGCTTCCTTGAAGTCACCCAGATGCACATTTTATAATGTCATTTACACTTGACTGCTAGCAAATCAGAAGATTTAAGTCATACTTAAGAAACCAGATGAGGCAGGTGTGGCAAAAAAAATCCAGTTTTGGGTGTTCTTTTGGCAGGTGTCCTACAGGGCATGAACGTCCTTGGCCTCAGAGCAAGAATCAGAGTCATGTGAAGAGCACTTGAAGTTGCTATAACTAGTCTCATCATCAATAGATTTGTCCTAAAAAAAAAAAATAGATTTGCCCTGGGGGGACTTAGCAGTACTGGGAAAACTTGTGTGCTATGACCCCATAAAAATCAATGTATAAGAAAGCAAACTTTTGTTAATTTATACCAAGAAAAACAAAACAAAACAACCCTAATTGCATACTAGCATTTCCTTTCTCAGTAAATATTCATTGAGTATCCTTTGGATAGTAGAGGAGGTACCTAAAAGACTAATAGGACATAACTATTTGAGCAACTCACAACTTAGTGGATGGGACAAATTTACCTTTTGGCAATTATGTTACATTATATGTACTTACTGAGATACGATTATTATATGACATGAAATTCAATTTGAGAGAAATGTGAAATAAGTATGCCTGTCAGCCAAGTCTTCAAAGATGAGTAGGGTTAGCACTACAGCAAAGAGTGGGTAAAATGAAGGACATTTCGTGCAAAGGAATACCCTTCAACCTTCAGTAGAAAGTTCTCACCTCTAATACAGTGGGAAGAGGATAGCAGCAGGAGCCCAAGAGCAGTGAAGATGGAACCAACAGTGACAAGTCCAGCAGCCACCTTACAAAGTGTGGTGAGATTGTGGCCTCAGTCTAAGCTGGGTACAGCCTCACACACAGAGGGTGACCACATACCAGACCCAGTCTAGTTAGCTTAGTGGTTCTCAACATAGAGGGATTCCCCTCCCCCTCCCCCAACCATAAGATATTTGGCAATGGCTAGAGACATTTTTGTTGTCATAATGGGGAAGAGGTGCATTGACATCAAATGGATAGAGTCTAAAGAAGCTGTTAAACATCCTATAATAAGCAAGATAGTCCCCATAACAGAGAATTACCTAGTTCCAGCATCAGAGTCATAGGGTTAAAAGCCCCAGGTTAGACACATTCATTTTCAATGATAGTAGGATACAATGTAAAGTTCTGGCATTGATAGAACTATAGAAACGTTCCTCCCCCATGGCCTAAAAGATATTGTGTCCTGTGGTTTGGGAAGCTCCTCTCTGGTAATTTCTCTCACTTAGCCCTCCCTTCTAAACTTTGCCTCCCACCTCAAACACTGATGAGGCTGATTGATGTATAACTAGGACTCTGACATGGAAAAGAGGCCATACTTCAGACTGCAGAAAAGGACTCCAGGACTATTAATATTAATAAACAGCTGTTTAATAATCTAGAAGTTCTGTCTCAGGTTAATTTTAAGAATTTCATCTTTTAACCCATTTAATGAGTTCTTGATCCAGGTTCTTCTTGTCTTGCTTTCCCCACGTGGACTTTAAAAAGGGAATGGGTCCCTACAAGACAGAATTCACAGATCACATAGTAGTAGTGATCACAGACTAAACAGTAAAAGCCTTTTTCATAAGCCCAGCCCGTCCTTCTGTATGTATACAGAATTTTGTCACTCTGGTTCTCTGTCAACACTTGTTACTATATTATGTAATTTTCAGAGATTCTAAAGTTTAAAGTTGATATTCAAGAATGTGAAGTCTGAGTTAATGAGATCATCCTGAGAGATCCATGAAAGAACAAATATTTCAGATGTTTGCATCTGCTCCTCTTGAAATATACATACGCATAATCTAATACCTGCCCCTTGACATGGGATGTTCCCAAGGAGCAGAAGGAGAGGACAAATCATTTAAAATACAGGCAGAAACTTTAGTCTGATAAATTGATGGTATTTGCTGCCCAAACAAAAACAAAATGAAAAACAGAACAAAAATCCCTTAGAGTTGGGCCACCTTCATAGATTTCTCCAACAAACACAGCAGATAGTCCTACACTTAGTGACTTGATTCTGTGGTCCTGAATTATCAGCAACTTCCTTCAGAGAAGGATCATTTGAGAGAAAATGTTATTTCAAGGTTAACAATGGAAAAAGAAAGAAAGTGGTATTCATTTCTCTGGCAGTATTTACTTGGTATACTGGAAATAAGGAAAGGATAAATTCAAGCTATTTGGGAAGCTATTTGAGTCATGATTTTTAAACCAGAGGGCAAGCTTTGCCATCCATAAGAGTTGCCCAAAATACATGTTAAAAGTGCATATTCCCCACCCCCACCATGAATTTTGACTTAATAGGCATTTTTTTCATAGCTCTAAGGGTATATCTGGGCAAGCACCATGGTCTCCACTGTACAAAAAAGCTATCAAAGATGTCAGGACAAGGTTGGTGGGTAGTTGGAAGATAGTGGGATAAGGATAAGGGCTCAATAAGTATTTGTTGAATGAATTATTTCTAGCTCTTTTCCTAGAAATAGAAATTTCTCACTGCTCTCTTTATGAGTAGACTGCTGATGGTCTTATTTGGATATGTAATATTTTAGAGAAACTCAACTCTTCCCTATTTATTCTGCACTCTGCTAGATGAATTTTAGTCTCTGCTGTGAGAAAACTCAAGTGATGTTAACCCTTTCCTTTCTTAATAATGTGACCTTGGGCACTTCTTTTGACGTTCCTTGACCTTGGTTTTTAAATTTGTAATCCGAGAAATTTAAAAACTACTTCTCAAAATGTTATGTAATAGTGAAAAGTACAAAAGGAAATAATATATGTGTCACAGTATAAAGTGCTCCACGAATGTTATTTATTTTATGATTCCTAGAAATCAATTATAAAGTGGAATTCAGAACTGTGTCAAAGAGGCCATGGCAGTGAGGTATTTTCATTAATCCTCTGTTCTAGGAAAATATGTCTTCCTCCATGGCTGGGAGATTTAAAGTAAATGCAAGTTAAATATCATTGACAAGTTCAAGTGGTACCTTCCCTACAACTTTTTGCTTTGTTATTTCAAGAATCAACATCATTGGGGTGTTAACTCCTTTCATGTTAGCTTGATTCTAAAGACCATGGTCATGAAGTTCTCATAGGGGTCCATTGATCTCTAACAGGAGAGTGGATGATCTGTGGATGGAGAAGACAAGTTAAGATAACTAGCCCACTGCTGAGGCTCCCATGCTGGAAAATCATCGTTTACTATGCACACATGCAAACACACACACAAGTAGACATGTACACTATTCTCATCCTGTAAAAGATGAGTCAGATGTGTTCCTCTTACCTCCCCTTCAACTGCACTTTATGAGACGTATGTGTTGGTGAAGGGTAATTCTTTAAGTGTTGGTGAGCAATTAAATGTCAGAGTAGAGAAGGAAGTGAGTGTCTAAAAGTAATTCCAAAGCTTTTTTTTTCTTTTCCTTTCCTACTTCTTTTCTTTCACACACACACACACACACACACACACACACACACACACACACAAAAGCATAAACATCTCTAGAAAAGATGTTTTCTAACATCTTTTAAAAAAAATCATCCTACCGACTGCATGAGAAATGCAGGCACTTTCCTCTTTAAACCAAGCATATTAAAATAAAATAAAGGAAAAAGAAAGCATGGAGGTAAAATAAAACACAGTAGGTATTAATCATATTGGCACAAGTCAGCCGGACCTAACAAAGCTCAAACAAATATCAATCAGGTGCTGCCTAACCTGAAGGCCACAACGACACACCAGCGTCCAGTTTAGTCCTACCTTGGGTGATGTTCCGTGTTAGTCAGAGCTCCCTGCACTCCAAGCATCGGAAGCTCTATATGAATTAGTGGAAGAAAAGAAAGGGAGTTTCCTGTCACCATGGGAAGCAAGTTGGGCTTGAGACATATTATCGGACCATCCATTCTGGTCTCTGCTTCTGGAACACGGGTTTCATTCTAATAAATGAACCTCCCTAAGATGATGAGGGAAATGGGAAATTCATGCTCCTCGTTGTATCTTCCAACTTCAGGGTCCAAGAGGAAATGATAGAATAGGTTAGATTTGAGATACAGGCATGAGGTAAAGTCACAGAGATTTGGTGTGTGTGTCGGGGGGAGGGTGCATATAAGTATGTGCATCCAGGGGCAATCTGTGGGGGACATGATGATGTGACACACAGCCCAGTCTCCCTCATGAATTAAGCTGCATGATCCAACTTCTGTAAGTATTTCTTTAATTCTGGAGAGTCCCTCACTGGAGAGACCCACTTCTCCCAAGAGCATAAACCCTTCTCAGAGTAGTTGGCATCAGCATCTGATAACAGACTGACCATAAAATTCTGTCCCTCCCATTCCAATTTGGGAACGTTTTGAGAGGCCTCTTTGCCCACTTCTGCCCCCTTCCTCCCTCAGGCTTTGAGTCCAAGATCATGCCAAAATGAAGGCCAGGCATGCTCAGCTCCATCTCGGAGTTGGCTTCTCATGGAAGCCCCTCAGTGACAGTCAAGAAGAAAGAAAAGAGAACAGAACTCTGTATGTATATCACTACTATTTAAAATGCAGACAGTGAAATAGCATCTGCTAAGGAAAGGAGGAAGAGACTGAAGAGGAGGAGCTTGGTCCAGAGAGAGCAGTATTACAAAGTTGAATGGCTTTCCCCTGACATGCTCCATTTATTTATTCAGGTGAGCACATGGATTTAGAGTGAGAAGAGAGGATCAGGCAGGATGTTTGGGGTTTATGGTAAATTTTTAATAGCAGTAAGAGTGACTAGTCACTTCAACAATACACAAGATTGACAAGTGGTATTGAGGATCCAGATTAGAAAGAAACAATGATAGATCAACACCAAACCAGATAGCAATGCTATCTACTCTTGCCTTGCTTGGTGAAGACAATGGCTAAAGGACTGATAGATACTTGGGGATATATATGGAGAGGCAGAATAGCTGCATTAAACTAGAAGCCAAGTAAGTTGAAGCAGGAGTTGGAAATAAAAAATAAAGCACACACACATACACACAATATTATTTCTTCTTCTATATCAATTATATTTTTATTTTTATATTTTATTTCCAAGGAATGATTAAAATATTCCATTCCACTTTTTCTTGATGATTTTAAGTGGATGATCATTTGCAATAACATTTTATATTATTATTAATATGTATTAATGAGGCTATCATTCCATTTGTCTTTTCTAGGTCCCACATGTACAGTGAAGAACAAAAAACCCCACAATATGGATATGCAATTACATAGACAAAATATAATGTAGGGGTTAAGTCTTCTTGAGCTTTTGGTCAGCCAGCAATTTCACAGTGTATAAAATATGGGAAGGATGCTTTAAATTGATTTCTTATTGGCATGACATCACTTCCTTTTCTTTTTTAATTTTGAAGATTTTATTTATTTGACAGAGAGAAACACAGCCAGAGAGGGAACACAAGCAGGGGGAGCGAGAGAGGGAGAAGCCGGCTTCCTGTTGAGCAGGGAGCCCGATGGGGGACTCGATCCCGGGTCTTCAGGATCATGACCTGAGCTGAAGGCAGTCACCCAACCTACTGAGCTACCCAGGTGCCCCTTCACTTCCTTCTCTAATAACTCATGCCATCCTTGGAGGGAGGGTGTGGGATACAGGATGAGAATTTGGAGAATGACTAGACACACACCTTGTAGGAAAGACTGGTGGGGATGGAGTCTTACCTTAAGTGACTGTGCTTTGATCTGCTTAGCAAGAAGAGTCCTACTGAAATGAAAGGGCGGTCATCTGAAGAAGGAAGGCCACTAATCCCAAAGGGACAAGTAGGTAGTGAAAACAGAGAGAGAGGAGGCCCACCAGGTTCAGACAGTGTGCACAGTCTCCTCACCTGTGCCTCATGGTATTCAACAACAATTATGATCTTCTTTCAGATTTCCTATTTGTTTGTCAGTCTGTCTTTACCATGAGTGAGAAGGCCCCAAAGGGTAAGCTCTGCGTGCCGCTTGTCTTTTTGTCTCAAGAAACTTTCAGAGAGCTGGCTTTTAATGTGGTGTACAAGAAATGCAGACTGAATAAAGGAACTCAGTAGATCAATCTCAGTAGACAATTATTTTGTAGATATTGAACTAAATATCCCAAAGCTCAATCATACTATAATGGGATTTCTTATATTGACATTATCAGGGTCTTTAGTAATTCACGCCAAGAAGACTTCACGTCTTGCAATTCAGGGCAAGGAATGGGCTGTAAGCTCTCTGCCCAGGATGATGCTTGACATTTCACCCAGCATAAGGTTATCGTACAGCCACTCTTTATTCTGGATGCTGGGAAAGCTCCGAGTAGTTCACTAGGGAAGAGGGGGGCACCGACTCCACTGTTGAGATTCTCAAACTGTTTTCAATTAGGAAATGACTTCTGTGTTCTCCCACTCAAGGTGCCTTTGATTAGTGAGAAGCACAAATATGCAGCCATGCAAAAATGCGCTCCCTAGGTCAGAACCTACAAAAGCTAATCAACTGCCCAGCTGGTTTACATTTCTATACATTCCTTGACACACAGAGATGTATCTTGAACCTGGATGGCCTATCCTTGTGCACTGTTGCCAGACTCCGTGAGGCTAAGCAAGGAATGCTCAGAGTTGTTTTTCTTTCTTATGCTGGGGGCCCTGGCTTATAGGAGAGAACCATTTCCCTAAGCAGCTGTGTGACCTTACAGAGTCCTGACTCCGCTGTCCTTGGAGTTGCTTTAAGATTGTAGGTATGGATATTTTTCACCACTGACAAGTGATTGTGGATCTTTAGAAGGGAAGGCTGAATAATTAATAGTGACACACACGTGTGTGTGTGTGTGTGTGTGTGTGTGTGTGTACGTGTGTGTGTTACAGAATCCAATATTGAGCCTTCGTTATCTATATTACATTTGGACTTGGAATTCAGATGAAGGTCACTGACAAGAGCAAGGAATGATGGAGAAGCTTTTCATGCCTCTTTTCTCTAGTCATTCCCCATTTGCAGCCAGGTGGATTTGACCAGGTCTGATCAGATAACTCTGAGGCTACAAGGCAAGGGCTTCCTGAGACTTTTCACATCAAGGCAGAATTTTTTATGTTCTGCCGGTACATGCCTCCTTCTGCAAGAAGTCCCTACCTTGGTCTAACGCTAACTCTTAAGCATTACTTCTCTGTCTCTGCTGTCCCCTTTCTCTGGTTCACATCATTTTCTGTCTTATTTTATCTCATCTACTGGTCCTAATACAGGCTTTCCTCTTATTGTGTAACTCTTCTTTGTGGCATCCTTCCCAGGTACAGCTTTGCATAGAACTATGTGATCATTGAGTACATCATTCAAATGTTGACACTCACAGACAAGAACTGTGTTGGTTTCGTTCCACACTATTCTCCAGAATCCAGCTCTGGGCCTGCACAGGGTTCACTTAATGTCTATGTTGAGTTCAGATAATCCCCAAGGACTTTCCCTCAGACCCACCCCCTGCCCAGACATAAGCTTTTTCCTGCATCTTTGGTTGCTATCCTTTCATTCTCTTAACTCACAAATTCTCTCTTACAGGAGGATTTTTTTTAACATTTTAAGGAAATTGGCTATGATGACAAGACATTATTTAAGATCAATTCATTAGGGAATATCTTAGATGAGCAAAACAATTTACCAATTCACAATCTGACCTCCAAATTTATGTCTGCTTTCCCAAACCCACAAAACACATATTCTATTCTCTGGGCTTTTTGAACTTAATATCTCATTCATAATAGGTGTCCAATACAATGCACTATCTATATTTATATTTACATCTATATGTATATCTTATATCTATCCATCACCTATCTATCTATCTATCTATCTATCTATCTATCTATCTATCTATCTATCTATCTTCTTCAGTTTTATTTAACCACCACACCTGTAATTATTCTCTGTTTTACACCAATATACCCTAATAGTTAACGTACTTTTATAAATCCCATGCCAATTGTTTTATGTTTCCCAGGCAATGCGATCTCAATTACACCATTCACAGTCGACGATAAAATAAACATCTTCCGTCACCTGGTCCAGTAGATGCAAAACCACAGGGACGTATAAACAAATATTTTGATTTTGTTTACATATGTGCCACCAGCTACTTCAGAAAATCTCCTTGGAAAAAAATCCCCAAATTGCAGAAGAACCCCAGATTGTAAACACCTGGATTTAAATCCTCAACAAAAAGCCAGTAAGTAAACACTGCAATATTAAACTCATTCATCTAGGGGAAACCTACTCCCAAGTGCATTTGAGGTATTGTTTAATTTTTACATAACAAAGACAGAGTAGGTGGCAGGCAATGAGAATGGAGCAGAAAAAAAGGAGAGGCTCCCTACAGAGGGGGCAACCATGTCTCATCAGAGTGGGCTTTGGTGGATTGTTGGAAGTTTCAGAACATGCCAAATACACTGAACTTCTCCTTTGCTTACACCCGTTTGAGCTTATAAAGGGGATAACTTGACCACACATTCATTTTTCATCAGCAGGAAGTCCATTTGCTAAGTAAGTGCCAGCAACTTAATTCAGTTAAACACTTACTGAGAGCTAGTGACATGCTGAGTGCTATGCCGAGTGTCAGGAATACAGAGATTAATAAATGGAGTTCTTTCCTTTAGGGATCTACTATTTAGTGAGGGCTGAAATATGCATGAATAATTGTGTAATATTCATGACACATGCTGGAATAGGGGTTGGTGCCAGACTGGTGCTGGCTTTGAGGAGGAAATAATGAACTCTTGCAACACTCAGGGAAGCCTTCATATGACAAATGATGGTTCACTTGAGTCTTGGAATCTGTGTAGGATCTTCTCCAACATTTAGGCAGTGGTAGGTAAGTGTCAAGTGAGTTACAAATGGGCATTCCAGGCAAAGAAAACATCACTACAAAAACAATGAGAGCCCTCCTGGACTGCCCTGACAGGGCACGTGGGACCAGGGGCTATCTTACACAAGGGCTGGGCACGTGGGACCAGGGACTATCTTACACAAGGGTTACCAGTGTTCACCAGTGCTCTCGAATGGAGTTGAACAGCTGAACGTGACCTTCACAGAGACCATAGACATGCCACTGTAACGTCTTAAAGGCATTGCAAAGCAATCAACTGATGTTCATTGATAAGGAAAATTGCACTATAGTTCTATTTGTAGAGAAGAGGTGACACTTGTGCCATTAATACTTCAGGTAGTTACCCTTGATTAGGTAGGATTAGGATACCACAGTCAAAGGGGACTGGGCTTCTGATATAAACACAGTGGAATGGATTTCAACCCCTCCTTTTGTTTCTTCTGTGAGATTAAAAAAAAAAAAAATGTCTCTTGCCTGCATTCCACAACTGAATTAGAATCTCTGGGAGTAAGACTTGGGTATCTGACTTTTCCTGCTCTTTGTTGAGTTACAATTTACATGCCCTAAAAGTCACCCATTTGAAGTGATTTCTATCCCTATAGTTGTGTCTTTTCCAGAAGGTCTTGTAAATGTAATCGAAGTATTTAGTCTTCAGTAGCTGGTTTCTTTCATGTAGCATAGTATTTTGAGATTCATCAGATTGTTAAATGTGATAGTAGTTCATTCCTTTATACTGAACCATGTTCTGGAGTATGGTCAAATCACAATTTATTTCTCTATTCTCTAGTCGATGGGGACAGCTGAACTTTTTAAAAGCTTTCCAGTTAATCATAAAGCATAACAAGGTTGAGAACCACTATCACAGAGAACTTTATGCATAATACTTTATATTTTAGGAAATGCTCTCCACATCCCTCAGTTACCACACTTGTACTTATTGTTTAACTTGATGTCTACGGAAGAAGTTAGAATGACCACAGCTGTTCCACAGGCCACATTGTCTGATGCTCATGGAAACTTTGGGTCATGTCTGCTTAATAATTAGTTTCTACTTTACATTACTAAAAATATATGTACTTTTCAAAGGCGTAGTGAATTAGTACCACACACATCCAACTATCCCTGTTATCAATGAGGCCTGATATGCTGGTGGAAGATTTCAGAGAAACAAATTATTCACATTCCAACTCATCTTCTCTCACCCATAAATGGAAATTTCTTGCCTGTTAAAGAAAGACCAGTTTTAAGATGCATGATTATTAAACTAACATGTACATATTTCTGACCACTGGAAAAATATTATGAGAGTCTTCCAAGTCTATAAATTATGATTAAGAACAATTTGTAAGGGTACAGCCATTTCCTTCAAAAATGCTTGGTTGTGACAGTTCATGAGTGCCTCTCCAGTCCTTTAAAGGCAACACTTAGAAGCAATGGGATCCGAGTATCCTGGAAACTTCAACATCACAATGACAAAGTGTCTTTGTCAGTGCGTCTTGAAAACACACACACACACACACACACACAAAACCCCTCCAAAACAAACAAACAAACAAACAAACAAACAAA